>JAGFBZ010000696.1:0-115416 GCA_018398805.1 Hirundichthys speculiger | reverse complement strand
GCTGTTCTCTTACTGGTTACTTCAGTGCGGCTCCATCTAGTGGCACAGATGTGTAATGACAACAGAAAGTCCAGTCATTGATTAAAATAAATTCAGTCCTGTGGACCATTTTTTTCATTTCGTATTTTTGATCCAAGTCTAAAATTGAAATATTAAAAAAACCCAGGCATTTTTTCCTTTTTTTTTTTTTTTTATAAAATTAAAAAACGAAAAACATATTTAAATGTCACTTTTTAATTTTTTTAATTTTTGATTGACAATTGAAAATAGAAAGAATGAATGATACACGAATTGGTAAAGTTACATGATGGACATGTAACATGGACATTTTCATTTTAAAGTTCTCCCAGACGGAGGATTCAACAGAAACAAGGTTATTTGTAACAACTGCCAAGTTAAACTCCCCGTTAAAAGTTTCTGCTGTTACCACAGAAATTACCTGTTTTAATGTTCTGATTGTGCTGAGCCACAATCATTTTGTTGGATTTTGTTTGTAGACTTTTTTTTTATTTTTCATAAAAACAGGATAACATTAATGCCCTGGCAGTGGCAATAAGCTTTATTTTATTTTAAATTTTTTAAGATGAGATTTACACTAAATATGTGTTACTGACAAGTGCTGATGTTAAAAGTGTTTGAACAACAAATGTTATAACACTTTAGTTCATATGGCAGCAGATCATTTAAATAAAAGGGGATTTTACACTACTTTTGAATTCATTATTTAATTTTGCGTATACAATGCGATTAATCGCGATTAATCAGGGAAATAATGCGATTAATCGCGATTAAAAATTTTAATCGTTGCCCAGCCCTAATTATATTATATTATGTGTATTAAAGGAGCCGTGTGTAAGATTATGGCCAAAACTGGTACTGCAGTCACTTTCAAAATACTGTTGAGCGGCGTGTACCCTCCCCCTCCTCCCCGACCAGAGGTTGCCAGGTCGGCTGCAGAATGCAGCAGGAACGTAGGCTGCCATGGCAAGCGACGAGTCCTACACAGTAAGTTTATTTTCTGTTAATTATATTTAATGCTTTATGAAAGATCTTTTGCGAAGTAATAATGTACTGCAAAATTTACTAATGGCGATTAGCCAAATAGAATCGTAAATGTTACCACATTTCAGTTCAGTCGGAGCATAAGTTTTCAGTTAGTTACTCTGTTAAAATGTCTTTATTAGGCTAGTGTTGCGATGTAAAGCTTTTTATGAACGCATTTGAAAAATCCATGCAAATTCTAATTTTGGGCTATGCAGTAATTTATTGTTTGGTTGGAAACACTATAGGCTCATATCGATGGTAACTTGTTGTAACGTCGACAATACCACATGTAAAGTCGAGGGTAATTTTCCTAAAATACATCAGGCTATATGAAAAATTACATGACGTGTAGAATTTGAATCAAAAACACGTCCAAAAGTTCCATGTATGTGGACCAAATTATGCGCTTTTGGTATTGAGAATGTTGCCGTGGAATTACGCCTGATACTTCCAAACTAACACTAAATTATTGCACAGGCTAAAAAGATAGAATATGCTTAGAATACACGTTTATGTCAAGGTAGCCTAGCACTTGTACCAGATGATCTTTGCTTGTACTGCTCTTACTTTTTTCAGTCTGATTTAGACCTCACTTTTGAGGTACCTTCTCTTGAGGCTGATGAGAGCTGGGCAGTAAAATTATGACTTGTAATATCACCATCTGTATCTATGTCAGCATCTTATGTAGTTTTAATCAAATGTAAATGCCAAATGCTATTTTGTTGTTTGTTTACTTAGGAACTCATTCAAAACATGAGTGAAATGGGGCTACGAGCACTAGCAACCCGGATCTTCTCCCGGAACCCTGGATTGGTTTTTGATTGCCCTGCCTCCATTGGATAGCACCACTCTCCCACCTGCAGCTGCTCTTCCATGGTGTACCTGTGGGAACTGCAGGGAGATGGCCACAGATGCAGAAAGGAAATGCTGTGGCCAGGGGCCTGAGCACTGCATAAGCAAATTGCCTCATTTCGAGCTTTACTGCTTGGAAGATGGCTATTTGCGTATACACAGAGACTACAGGAATGATGTGTTGGTGGTAGCAGAAGTTACAGAGCCAGGTGATGATAATAGGCAGTTTAGATATGCTGCTTATCGCCAGTACAAACCTTTTGGCAGCATGGATCACTGGGCCAGGGTAACCGTCGTGTTATCCCCAGCTGCTGCATTTGGAGAATAAGGGACAAATACCCTGACCCTCAAGGCCAGTACACTGGCTTTCTACCCACAATTTGAACAAACTTTACCGACTCCAGTTTACTTGAACTTACTTGTTGTATATACTTTGTTTTTACAAATTGTTTGTTTTGTTCCAAGTTTGTAAAGAGCCTTCTTCCTTGTTCAATAAAAAAAGTTTATTTATAATAACAATGCTTTGCTATTTACGATATAGAGGAACAGTAAAAAATAAAGAAATAAATAAAACGAGGGATAAACAGTATAAATAGTATAAATAATTATTGAACAATTAGCTGCTCTGTACTGTGGAAACTTTATGAAATGGTTTAAAAGCAGCTTGTGGCAGAAAATGGAAATGACAAGGGCTGAGAGGCTCTGGAAACGGGTTTCACTGGTCTTCACTCTGGAATGCTGACACTGAGGAGAGCAAAATAAAAACAGAAATTAGATTATTTTAAAATTAAATGTAATATGCATTACATCTAACTTGGTGTGTGGTATGTAGCCGAAGATGCAAAAGAAATAAACTGGTATTCTACCTACCAAGACCTCTCCTGACTTGGGTGCGCAGGAGTTCCTCCTTGGTTGGTGCCGGCACAGGGGGAAGAGGGCCGTACTTTCTGGGGTCATCGGGCCGAAGACTCCTCCGCCTGGGCGTTCCCTTGCCAGCTAGCCTCTTTTGCAGAATCTTTGTTTGCAGTTCTGGGATGTAGCCATAGGTCTTCAATGTCCTCTTGGTGTGCAGCATATACCTTTGGGCACTTTTCTTGTACAGCCTCCTGTACCTAAAAAAAAGCAGAGAAAATAGATTGTTTACATTCCAAGGGCCATGTTTTACAGTACAGTGTTTTCTATAGAGTTTCAATGGTGTAATCAGGTAAAATGGTTCCCAACATCCAACATGTAGAAATGAGCATGTCACTTACTGCTTGCTTCCATCAGACTTGCACAACTCTGGGCGGTCCTTGTGGTAGTTATAATCCATCGCTGTGAGGAGCATCCTGGCCTCAAAGACAGGACGGCTAAATGCTGAGTGCTTGCTGGCATACATTAAAATATGGTTTTGGAAGGACTCCAGATCAGCAGTGGACCTGTGGGGGTGGGACATAGAGGCATTTTTTGATTTTTTTGAAAATCACTTTCTAGGTACAGTATGTGTACACACTCATTAAATTACCTGAAGTTCAGGTATTTGTGAACTTTGTTGAGCCATCGCTTGTTTCGCCACAATACTCTTCAGGGCCTCGTGTGCCATGGAGCCTCGCTCAAGCCACTCTGAGTTCCCCCTGATTCCAAGTCCGCATGCTGGCAGCCTCCCAGTACCCACCTGTGTTCATTCGTGACATGGTGTAGGAGCCCAAGCCACAGCTCCTACAAAATAATACAGAAATATAATGGACAGACACAAAAAGCATGGCAATTGACCATTATTCACTGCTAATGATGATGATTGTTAGTAATGTAAGTGGGTCATCTGATTGACCACAATGAGACCTCTGGATAGGTACTTATGATAATCAATAAGCTAATATCCAACATCAAGGTAACATCTTGCATGTTAGTTTCATACATTATTGACAACTATTTTTCAAACTATAACAACTTACAAGAAACTCTTGGCAGGAATCAGCTGTTTTGCAGCACCACCAAAAGTGGTTGACAATATCTTTTAACCAACAGCTCAAACTGGACTGACCCTTCACCTGTGAAGTCTGGGATATACAATAGTCATTAGCTCAGATTAGGGTCGATTGTCATGCAGAAAATAAACTCAAAGAAATAACAGCTGAACTTACAGCATGCATCCAAATATGAAATGAAAATGAAAACAACGTGGCACTAATCACTGACCGATTTGAAAGCGTTTCAGACGATGCATGTCCAATACTGGAAAGTGAAGGTGCAGTCAGGTGGTGCTTCTTCCACTGTCTTTTACTTGGGGTTGAAGTGCTTGGGCCATAATAGCTGAAGAGACAAGCGTTTTTGTCATAATTATGGAACACTCTACACATTTACCATAATATGCAACAACCAACACATTTACCACAGACTAGTGTCTAACCAAAGATAATGCGGGGAAAATTACGTCTGCATTCGTCATCAATGGCTACGTTTTTTATCAGTTCCATCAGAAAAGATTGACACTAATAACTAACGTTAGCAATGGTCATATGGGTCAATTTGCAGCACGTGTAATACACAATATATGCGAAGAACGAATAATCGTTTTACCGTGGTAACGTTAGGCTACTGTCTCAATGAGGTTTCACATTACCATGGCCATGCTAATGTTTTCCACGGCATGATGACTGACGGGCTCCGCTTATTAGCCTAATGTTACATTGCTAGTGTTAGCAATATCAGTCACCGTTTTTATATTCTAAATAATAATTATTTACCTTTTCAATTCGATGACCCACCTGCTCCATAACGTTATGCGCTAGCGTTACTATGCACGAACATGCATAACTTTGTTTAACTAGTGAATACTACAAAGTAGTGAATACTGAAATTTCTTTCGTAACTAGAGGAAATATTTCCCGTTGAGGCGTTTCGTAACCTGAAAGTTTCGTATGTAGAGGCGTTCGTAAGTAGAGTACCACTGTTACCTTGTCCAAGTAAATTAGCGTTAGCCAAACATTTAGCTATGAATCTTACCTGTCCAGGAGAAAATCTGCAACGTTGGCGTCTGTCTTTAAATTCTTCTCCGCTTTCAGCCGTCTCCATCTATCAAAAGCATCTCCGATACAAATCCTTGTTTTATTTCGGACCTTGTCATGACGTAACTCGGATTCATAACGAGGTCTTTTAGGTTTTGGAAAGCTAGATATTTTTTCATCCAACACGTTCTTAGCGGCTGCTGCGATAATTAGAGCAGAACTGGCAACCCGGATGCAGAAACACCACTGACTTCGTGATTGGGGGATAGGTGGAGGGTGGTGCTTCAGGCCAAAACAAAAAATGACAACATCAACATCAGTTGAGGGCTGCAACTCCTCTTTTTAAACGGGAATATCCTGGCTTGAGTGCTGTTGTCAGTGACATAAGTATTTGAAATGAACATGATTTTTAAATGTCTGTTGACATATCGGGGTCATTTTTTGATTCGTTTTATTTTACTTCTTACATACGGCTCCTTTAAGTAAAATTAATGACCATGTTAAAAAAAATGTAAATGAAAGGGGTAGGAATTTAATAAGCTTGTTGTGCCACAGGCCATGACTTACAGAGATAAGCATGGTTTGTGAGACAAAGGACCACTAGAATGACTGCAACTCCCAACATGCTTTGCAATAATTATGGTTTTACGACAAGGTGATGTCACACTTTCCCGGAAGGGGTTCCTGGCAAAGGCGGATCACGTCCCCTTTCATGTAAATTCCGGCTCCCTCGTCAACTCGCTTTTTTTCCCCCCTGCTCCTCAGTTCTCCTGCTGGACCTTCTCGACGCGAGTCAAGATAAACTCTTGGCCTACTCCGGCCCGCCACAGCTCTCATCCAGCAGCCACGAGGCCCATCCAGCAACGCGCTAGTCAGCCACCGGTGAAGGAAGACCGGTTCACGCGCTCCATCCGGCCAGTACCACAAGTGACCCGCGCACATCAGCGTGAAAGAGGCACGGTACCCCCACGGGAAGACGTAACGGCTCCAGACGCATTTCCATAGGAGGGCCCGGCTGTGCCGAGACGCAGCAACCTGTGCTCCCCTACGTAAGCTGAGAGAACCAGGATGAAGAGGAGCCGCTCTTGCGACCACATCTGCGGAGCGTAATCAATTAGCTGTTCTGCCGTTATCCAAGCTTAATCATCCTCCCCGCTCCTGGAAACCAGTGGAGCGTATGCTCAAATCTGCCCTACCGATCCTGGGTCATCAATCCAGTTTCACGGACTTCACAACGCCATCGATCACTTCCGGAGCGATCCACGTAAGAGGTCTGGGCAGAGTTTCTTAGCTCAGTTAACATTTTTGTGCTTACTGTGACACTGTTTACGAGTGAGTCCACCGGTAATCCGCCGGTGCGTATTTACCCATGTGATTATCGTGTTTCCTCACCACTGGTTGATCGCGCACCGATTTCCAAACGATCAGGACCAGAGTGTGGACGTCTGCTTCACACTCTCCCTCCTCTGTGGAAATCCTCAGAGCGATCACAGCATCGGTGGTTAGGAATCACCTTCGCTTTGTTGATTTTATTCTGTCTTTTCTTTTCTTTTTCTTCATACTAACCATCTCCGTGAGATGGTTAGTATCACGTTATCGAATGACCTTGTCGGCCATCTTGGTAAGGGACAGAGCACCATGTGACCTCGTCTGCCATCTTGGCAAGGGACAGAGCACCATGTGATCTCATCCGCCATCTTGTAATGCCCTATCACGTGAGTCGGTGGCCATCTTGGTAAGGGACGAGAACAACTCGTTACCTTGTCTGCCATCTTGGAAATCCTCCTCACAGTATTAAGCCATCTAAGTTTTTCTCACACATATTCAGTCCTCAGCATACATGTATATAAGTTGACACTCTTTTCCATTGAATGTTTAATTTGCTTATGTTATTTTAGTCATCTTTTAGGTAGTAGATATAAGGATCTTGATTCAACTGTTCATCTTAAACTTGTTAATAAATTCTGATATATTCTAATGAGAGAAGTTTTTTGTGGTTATTTTACACAGTTTTGTAACATTTGCTGGTTGAAGAAATCTGTGCTCAGACTCACACCTTCTCTGTTGCTCTATAGAGCCACACCTGGTCACAGGCTGGCACGCATAGAACAACAGCCATTTTGAGACTGATTGTGCCGTTTAGTCCCTTTTCCTGATTTATCAGGTGGTGCCCCGTTTCAATTTATTAACTTTGTTAATACCCTTCTGGTTATTAGCAGCTGTCTCTCAGGACAGTTGGTAATAACCCCCTTTTATGACTAAACGAGCACGTTATACACCTTATTGCACAACAATCTCAACATTCATAAACATACAAAACGTCAGGCTATTACTGCCTATATTCATTAGTTTTTTTTCTTTTTTTCTTTACTGATAAATCTGTTTGATATATCATTGTATAATTATTAATATTATTATGAATATGACTGTATAGCTTATATATGTTCAAAAGATAAATGAATAAATAAATAAATACATAAATTAATTAATCACTTAATTCATAAAAATCAAGGCAAGACAGAACTAATCCTAAGCAGACATCAAGAATCAGAGATGTGAGGTCCAGAGCAGATTCAGAGAAGCTCCTCCATGCCCTTCACCTCCGGCAGACTTGACTACTGTAACACTCTTCTGTCTGGTCTTCAGATCCTCCAGAACACTGCCAGAGTTCAGACCAGAACCAGGAAAACTGAGAACATCACTGCTGCTCTGTGATCTTTCAACTGGCTACCAGCTCCCTGCAGATGGAACTTTAAACTCTTGTTGTTTGTTTACAAATCAGTTAGTAATATGGCGCTAGAAAACATTTCTGATCTTCTTGTAGATCGGACAGACAACAACATAGACAGTATGAGGGTAATCCTACATACCCCCTGACTGCTTCCGTGGAATTTACGAGGGTAAGTTATAGCCAGGATCCACTAATCCTCATCTCTTAATGAATGGATCATCAGCAGGTGTGCAGGCCTCTATAAAACGGTGGAGGAGGGGTCATGATTTGGGGACCTGGACTGCCCTGCAGGCATTGAATAGACCACAAACTCCTCTGTATAGCAGGTATTCTACAGGAAGACATGAGAACATCAGTCTGACATCTGAAGCTCAGCTGAAACTGGGCCCGTGACTAGTTCTGGGTTGGATTGGAAGGGTCTGGAGGCCTTAACGAAGCAGCTTCCTTTGGCTGCTGGCCAGGGCTAACCAGAGGATGTCCAGCCTGAGGGCCTCTGACTCTCGTTGGCTGATACCTCTTGCAGAAGATCCTTCTATGACCTTCTAGGAACTGGGTTAGGGAAAAACTGGAAAAAACTGGAAAATAGGTAGCCGATCGCTCTCAACGCTGTTTTCCTGGTGCGGAGCTCAACTGGAGGTAGTGACGTCAGAAATGAGGATGGGTGGACAGTGGGGACTGGATTATCTCAGTCCCTTCCCTCTTCACGCATATCTCCTTTTGAACTGTTATCAGAGGTTATTTTGATCACAGCCTTCGTAATTGTAGCTCAGGACACACTTGGGACATGTTAAACTTCCACTACTATCCCATTTTATATCGGACTAATCCAATTGGTATTTCTGGGCTTCACACAACCCGGTTAAGAGTTTATCTGAGAAACCAGGTTATAAATAGTGCTGGGTTTAACCAGGATACTAGGGATTGTCTGTGAACCTGTTAGGCCTCGTAATCTTCATCTTCTGTTTACTGGACGTCCAGTCTGGAACTGTGCAGAAGCACTTTCGATTTCAGGACCTTTGCTTGTTGTGAGATCTCATTAGTCCGATTAAGCAGCAGTGAACAACCGTACTCCGCTTTACCAGGACAACAGGCTGTGTTTGCTGCCGAAACACATTTGACTTCTGGCTGAGACGTTCGCTGCAGCTGACCGAGATCTGTTGCGCCTCGTCCTCGGGGTGATTCCTGCAGGGTTCGTGGCGTTAATCCACCATGCCGCTCCTCAGCAGAGCTTCTTCTCTCCCAGTTACAGCCCCACCAGTCTGGTGAATCACCGGCTACATGTCGGCCCATCGTGTTCAATCAGAAACGGAGAGATCACAGTCTATATGTTGCATGTATTTGAGTGCCATCCTTTGATCTGCGCTGTGAAAGCCCTGATATATCGGTTAAGTGTGAGAACAGCCTTTGAAGCCTGTCACTAATCAGTAGGTGGGTTTTTCGTGGGTCTTTGATGCAGGCAAACACATTTCTTAGTTAATCGTCAGATCAAAGGGAGATATTTTGCCTCAGTGGGGCAGAATCTTTTCTCCTGAATGTTAACATGTTTATACACACAAACACACACAGACAAGGGCAGATTTGGCGACAGCTTCTCCATGTGCACCCGACCAGCAGTTGTTTCCTCCTCCACTCGCAGCTGCCAGACTTTTCTTCCACACGAGTCCCGTCATTTTCCTCTCTTGACAGCTCCGGTCTCCTTCCAGGCTCAAAGCACGGACTCTATAAAAGAGGCGGACAAACCTTGCTACTGAAGCCTCTATTTTGTCCTCCTGCGTGCCGCCATGTTGGCAGGAACTGATGCAAACCAATGTCTATGAAAAAAAAATGGGCAAATAGATGGAACAATTAGGAGGCCTTTTTTTTTTTGCTGGCTTTCCATTAACCCTTGATGCTAAGTAAAGTTAGCTGCAACCGCCTGGCGACATGTGCAGGGTGAACCTCTGCCTGTTGCCCAGGTTCTTGTCCTAGACAATATAATAAGCAGGTATAGATTAATCCTGGAGGTCAATGGAGACTGACTGACTTTTAAAGACAGCCCCCAGTGGTCATTCGAGGGACTGTAATTTTTCTTCTTGAATATTGCTCCCCTCTTTGGCTCGAACACATCACTCCAATCAGCTCTGCAGTGAGAATGTTGATCAACTCAAACGGGCTTTCTCTAGACTGAGGTGACGTTTCTTGGTTTTCTGCCACAGTTGTGTAAAAAAAAACTGCGGATTCCTCCACGTCTAATCTAATATATCAGGACTGGCGATTGTTGATGCAATCACTTAAAGCCCTGTGCAATTCCATTACAAAAAGGACTGGCACCTGGTCCTTCTCTTTAGAGATTAGGAGCCCTGCAGCGAGGATTTGGGAATGAGTTGGAGAGGATTTACCAGTGGGAATATAATATATGTCCCAGAGCTGTGTTTTTTTTCCTTTTTTCTCCCCCCCTCCTCCTAAATCCTCTCAGTGCAGAGCAGCCACCGGTTTGGTGAGCACTGCAGGTTTTCCAGCAACCCTCCGTCATCAGCCCGGCAGGTCACATGCCGGAGATTACAGTAACATGAGGGGGAGATTGTTTTTTTTTTTTTTTTTTTTACTTCAGCTTGAAGCTAGATCAACACGCCTGCAAGCCTAAATGCCTGAATGGCCACTGATCAGGAAACGTTTGAGAAACCACAACGGCCAAAGTTCAACTTGCAGCATGTGAAAACACTCAGCAGCTTGTAAAATGATGCATATTTTATTCCATGTGGTGAAAAATGTGCTCAGACGTCAGAGAAAGCAGCAGCGCAGCGCTGTACTGCCTGTTGTTGTAAACAGCAATAGGCTAAACCGCTGACTTTATTATGCAATTATTTTTGTACAATGACAGCTAAATTAAATTTTGAATCAATACAAGTATAACAGAAGCACAGTGGATTCAAATAGACAAAATTTAATTATTTCAAGTTTCTGCAGAACACAGAACTACAGCAGGACTTAAGGCCTGAAACAATCTGCTTTTTAAAGATTATTTATTTATTTAAGTGTTTTACATATAGTTGTTTGTACATGCAGTGACATGGTGCAGGAATGGAACTGTTAATATGCACAAACATCAGTTAAAACTACACTTAAAAAATCGAGTAAAAACTATTGTTTGCTGCAGTGCTTACAAGGATTACCGGTGCTCCACATTTATCAGCACCAACTAACGGAAAATACTTTATTTGCTCCATTGCTGCTACTTACAGGAAGTGAACGAAAGGAAACTCAGTGCTATGAGCTGCAGCGCTGCAGAAAAAAAAAACCTATATTGCCCCCCCGGTGGTTAGTGGCACAACAATGCATAAGACGTCAAAGACGGTAAAGGGCCTGTATGTAGCGGCTCTGCAGAAGCAAAAATCAGGCTTAAGAAAACCGCCGATGAGTCACCACAAGCTATTTTAGTTTGTCCTGGATCGTGCTAAGTTGTGCTGCTAACTAGCATTGCCTTGTATTTATCCTGATCAAATCTCTCCATCCACCTAGTTTATGGTGTCACTGCCGGAACTGAAACGAAGACGAGGTCGAGCTACACCAGGACCTGCGGTTGCTCAGTCACCTAGCAGTCTAGCGGCTGCAGCAGTGGGGCTACCCAGCTAAATGGGTAAACGTGGATGCGGACCACGTTTGCAAGAGGCAGAAGCCAATGAGCTGTTAGCTGTCAGGCTTTCTTCCAGTTAGCCCTGGTGAGCAGATGTCAGCTAGGGACAAAGATCGCTGGCTCTGGCTGCTCTCCTAAGCTTCGTCCCTGAGACCTTCCAGGCCAATCCAGAGCTAGCTGTGGTGGTCTCTTGGACATGGAACATACTTGCCTTGTACAACGCACTTGCCGTTTACAATGCGCATGTGAACGCATCGTGGCCGCCGTGTGCGTCCCTCACCTCCTTGATGAAGTACGCAGCACCTCACGTCAGGTGCAGTATCCACATGAGCACTAGAGGTGCTAGCATAAGTTGGAGCAGCGCGTGGTCGTGAAGCTCCGCTGGTGTTACGGCTGCCATTGTGTTCAACGTGGGCGGCGACCCGACGTAACGGGACAGTCAAACCACTGCCCCAATGAATTTTAGCTCCACTGTAGGCGATGGAGGTTAGGTCACTTTCACAACCTACTTGTGTTCGGTTTTTCTCTTCCGTCACTACTTTCTTGAGCATCTTAGTCTCCTCTGTCATGATGTCCACTGTAGTTCTGTGAGCCAGTTTCATCGTTGACGTGCGGCGGAGAATTGCCATCTCGGGGGTGGGGTCACTCTGTCTGTTCTTCTTTAATGGCCTAACGCAGTTATTCCCAAAGTGTGGGCCGCGGCCCCCTGGTGGGCCGTCTTGGCACTACAGGTGGGCCGTGAGAGGTCATTAAAATTAAACAAATGTGTTTTAAATCCTCGATCTTTTTTAAATATGTTTTTAATTATTGTAAAATATTCATGACATGATTAAAAAAAACATTAAGAAGTAATAAAACAACCCAATTAAGTGTTATTCTACTAACTTAATTAACTTAATATGACAACTGTTACCTTATTTGTTGACCCCTTACATTAATATCGGAACATGGTTCCTTGTCCTGTATGTTGATCACAGTTGTGATTAAAGGTTTCGGTCGGCCGCGGAGATCTTTCACATTTCAAATTGGGCCTTGGTATTCTGAAGTTTGGGAATGGCTGCCCTAACGTAACATCTCCAGTGCGGCTGGTGTTGTTTTCTCTGCCGGGGCCACAGCAAAACCAAAACAGAGACTTCCTCTGTATCGCCTTTTTGTACATGGTCGTGTTTTGACCCCAGGTCAGCGGAGACCTCTGGCATCACATGGTCACATGACCTGCCCTTGTACAACCCCTAACTCCAAAAGAAAAAAACAAAACAGTTAGTTTAATCTAGATTTCTGCAGCTCTATCAATATTCAGCTCTATTCTGCAGCCGTTGAAGCTGAAACATCAGCGCTCTACTTTTCCAGTGAAAGGCTCTTGGCAGTCTGTCGGTCATCAAACTTACTAATGTTGGTGTCTCAGGTTATTCCAGAGAAAACAAGCACCTGATTAAAACTCATTTAGCTGTGCAGTTAATACTGTCCTTCAAATAACCTTACGGTTTTTAAAAGTAGAGAACTCAATTTAAGGTGGTAATTTGTGGGGTGGCTTAGCTGGAAAAGTTAAGTTAGTGGCTGAAAGGAAGCATGACAGCAGGGGTTTAGATCTGTGGTGACTCCCAGAGGACCAATAAAGGCCAGTGAACAGTGGCTGAGCCTTTCAGAGAGCTACTGGGAACACGGAAACACTATTGAAGAGTGACATGGGGGGGGGGGGCAACTGCTGATTTGTGTCCCCAGCTGACAACAGAAAGCCATCACAGACTCAGTGGAGCAGTGGCAGCCATCTGCAGCGGAGCCTCTCCCTCTCTTCTCTCTCTTTTCCTTATCAAACCGCCCCGCGGCCCTCACCTCTTTCACCTCCCTGCCCCCTGAAATGCCCCCAGTGCTGGCCGCTGATCCCGGCTCTGTCCGGCGCCATATGGGGTTTCTGCCTCACTGCCCTCGTACTCTGGTATTGTGAACAGATTATAAATAGCATTTAAATAATCAGTTTCCAATAACGTCAGACAAAGCCCAGACAACGACACGATGCTTCACCAAGTAAGCTGCTTTACTGAAAAAGTCATTTCCAGTCTTGGTTTTGCAGAGGAGGACATCTGTTACAAGATGAAAGCTAAAAAAAAATTTTTTTTTTAAAAACGGTTGAAAATGGTTTCATTTTGGTTTGATACAACATTAATCAGGCATGTGCAGATTATTAGCTGCTTTTATTTGATTGTTGTTGTAAGTTCTTAGTACAAAGACTGGACATGGCTTCTCTTTGGCGATGACTCATTGCAGTCTCAATCTGTTTAAGAGAATTTTGACCTGAAGAGCCTCTCCGTCCTGGAGAACTGGTTCACGAGTCACATCGCTGACTGAAGAGCGGACTGGAGCCTGGAGGGACAAACTCGAATGACTCCGGCGGAGAAACAGGAGGTGGGACAGGCCGGGGCAACCAGGAGAGACTCAGCCGAACTGGCCTCAGTCGAGACGTTAGGAGAACTGGGTTCTGGACACCTTAAAGAACATGTACCTGTTCCCTTGCTCTTCACACTTCTGCTTTTGACCATCACTGATAAAAATGATCATTTTACCTCCATGGATAACAGGTGTACTGGCTCTCGGCCAGAGATGTTGCATTATAAGTCTTCACGGATTAACCAGCAGCAACAATTGCTTCTCTAAAATCATTGCTGATGCCTTTCCCTTTTGGCATTGTGTTAACCTCACACTGGAACGGTCCAAACCAGCGCATTGCATGTGTAAATGTACACGTGTAAAACCTTAAAAGTGGACAAAGTAGTCAGAGGAACAGGGACTAAATACATTTAAAATGACTCTTTTAAATTATTCTGTCTCTCCAACTGAAACCAAGACTTGTTGGCCCTCGTGTGATCGCGACCTGGGGGGAAACTGAAAGACAGTGAGAATCACTCTGGTCCGTGTCAGTGAATGCAGGCAGCTCGGGTCAGAGACTGCATCCTCGTCCTCGGTGCTGCCACTTCCCCCAAGGGAGGAGCCTCGCAGCGCCCCAGCTTCATTGGGGTTTTTGGACCTTCACTCATACACGGCTCCTTAAAGGCCTCACCACAGCATTTCACTCAGACTAAGGTCTGGGCTTGAACAAGAACATTCCAGAACCTTCATTCTTTCATTTCTCCGTCATTCTGATGTAGATCTGCTGCTGCGTTTGGGGTCACTGTCCTGCCACGTGACCTAGTTTCAGCCAAGTTTGAGCTATCAGACAGATGACCTCACATCTGCTACTAAAGTTACTCAGTGGCTGCAATGTGTCCAGGTCCCAAATCATGACCCCTCCACCACCGTGCTTGACAGTGGGTATGAGGTGTTTCTGCTGGTTTTCTCTAAATACGATTCTGGTTTGTTCAGATGCAGTTTTGTGAACCTGTTGTGCTGTCAAGAACATTTAATACTTAACATGCTCAGAGGACTCTGAGAAATCTAAACTCCAAATAGTTTTTAAACACCTCTATAATCCTCTCCAGATTTATCTGCACCGACAGTTGCATCACTAAGCAAGTCGATTGTGTCTTTCCCTCTTGGTGTTGTGTTAACACAGACACACACCTGAATCCCTTGAGGCTCACAGAGAGACAGCAGGTCTGGGCTTCAGCTCAGTGCTTTATTAAATAATCAACAACATCATCATGAAAAAAGAAACAAACAAATAAAACATGAAGAAAAAAAAGAAACCGTCAGATGTTTTTCTATAAGTGTTAGACACTGACAGTATTTTCACATGCACACCTGAGCCGTGTGCTGCTTTGCTTCGGCAACCCAGAGGGCAGTAACCGTGGAAACTCCTTTCCAGCGCCGCTACTACGAGCCGCCCTTGTGCCACAACCCACTGATAGCTTCTGGTTCTGGGTTCTCATCGCAGTAGTTCAGCGGGGCAACAAGCCGAGGCTGATAAAAACAACGTGATGACGTTAAACTCGACAAAGTCCCAAACAAGACAGCAGAGTTAAAATAACTGTGATGTCATCATTCTGAGGTGGATTTTAATGAATTCACATGTCAAGGTTTTTGTGTTTCTCGTTCCTGAACATGAACCACATTGATAATGGTTCAACCTGCAGTTTCTGAATGAGAAGCATTAAAGGCAGGGTAAGCAAGTCTATGTGCTTTCTAACTTGCTGCAAAAAATTGAATAAATAAATAATAAAAGTGGCTCCATAAACTAGAAATAAACAAAGAGCAGGCACCCTGCCCAGAAAACTATAACACTGCCCCAGCCAATCAGAGACGAGGGGAGGGCTCATGCTTGAGATGGAGCCTGTATTCTCAGGTTGCACTGGTAGGACATGGAGGGAGGGTCTAGCTTTTTATTTTGCTGTTGTTTTGTTTAAATACCAATAGGTGCCATGTCATTCAGAAACCACTTACCATGCCTTTAATTCCGACAACACATTTCCTGCAAAAAAAGAGCTCCAGTGAGATCCCGTTCTAAGAAATAAAAGACCACATGTAAAAAAAAAAAGGCAGACAAAAACAGAAGGTAAAAAAAAAAGAAAAAAAACTAAGACAAACAAATCTGGATAAACTACGTGTCCAGCATGCATGCTACATCACAGCAACACTATTACATCTTAATTTATTTCATTCTTAACAGCTCTTTTTGTTACACAGATACATATTTACATCGTCGATCGGAGGTGCAGCATGAAAAACGTCACATCGAACTACAGCAGCAGCAACATCCTGAAATAACACAACTCACAGAGCTGTGGGGGACACGTGAGAAGGACACGTGGGGGAACATTTACGCCTCTTCATGTCCACTGAAAACATCCACTTCTTCTGAACTTCTTCTGAACAATGTCTGCTAGGGGCCCCAGGCTTTAGTTAAAACATGGAGCAGAGTCCCAGCTGAGTGAACTCCTAAATGCCATCTTTAACCATGTTAACTATCCGGAACAAGTGGTTTCATAGCTTACACGAGTCACCAATTATCCGTGGAGAAGAGGCGGCCATCATGTGTCCGTTTGTCGTCGGTCAGGTACGGCAGCTTGGCTCTCTGATGCTAGCTTTGATTGGATGAGCAGAATTGCAGCTCCAGCCGAGAGGCGAGTTAATTGGCTTGGGGGTGGTGGTGGTGGTGGGCCTCTCTGAGAAACAACTGGAGGATCGTCAATCAGACAGATGACATCATACTTTTGACAAATTCAGTTAGTCATATTCTGATCTGATTGGCGGGCACATCCACGGGAGGCATGCGGTGGGAGCAGTTGCCGCCTTTAACTTTGACCCACATTCACAAAAACACAAGCATGACGGTGCCAACAAACAGCCCCTTTCTGCCCTTCCTCATCCTGACAATGGCCGCCGGGTGTGGGGTGTCAAATCTAATGAGACTGGCAGCGAACAACAGCTGAGTGTGTGTGGAAACGTGGGAGGAGGAGGAGGAGGAGGAGGAGAGGGGGGGTGGGGGGGTGGAAACACAAGTGTCCTTGTCAAAGCAGGAGCCGGTCGGAGGAGAACGGCCCCCCGACCGCAACGACCAGCAGAGACTGCAGCAGCGCTTCGCTCATCGATGAATCACCGCTGTTGCTCCTCGCGGGCGACGGGTGTGAGCTTGTGACGGGTCCCTCTCAGGGTGGGGCCCCGAACACCGAGCTCAGACCGAAGCGTCCAAACCCAAGGGACTCTGAGTCGTTCACTTATTCCTCCGCGCTCCCTCCCTCCGTTTGATTGGTCGAGAGGATTAGAGGACTGGATTAGCAAAGACGGGTGTGTGTGCTCGACTGCGTCTTGCATGCACGTGCGTGTAAATGCCGGTTTTTCACATGGTGGGTTTATAGCGTGCCGAAGTGACGGGACATGGAGGAGGCGGGTGCTCCACGCGGCTAAAAACCACACGAACAGCGACGCCCACACTAGCACACGGTCCTCACAGAAACGCCCTTTCAAGACTGAACCGTTATACCAAACAAACACGTCACACAGCTGCCTGTGCTGACCTCACAGGTGCGCACTGTTGGAAACGGGCTCAAAACATCTCTGGGAATAACCTTCGTTACAGACCTCGGTATCAGCAACCGATACAGAGGATAACAAAGTCAGCAACTGGTACCACGGATAACCAGATCAGGAGCAGATACCGAGGTCAAGGAAGTCAACATCCACTACTGCAGACTTCAAAAATCCCAGCCAGTACCAGGGACGCCAGGGTCTGCAGGTGATACCAGGTACAATAAAGTCAGCACGGACAGAAAGGTCAGCAGCGGATAGCAGGGATGATATTGACTGCAGCTTATTCTACAGACATCAAAAATCACAGATCTGCAACTGATAAGAGCAACAAAGTCGGCAGTGCTTGCTGTTCTTTCTCCATGTTGTCGTCTGCACCGGTGTCAAGGTGCGTCTGCTAGTTAACTTACATGGTAAAGGCCTGGCAAATCATGAAACAAATCGTTGCACCCTCATCATAGTTTCGGTTTTCGTCCATGAAGATTACACTGGAGCGGCAGTTTCAGACTAAAAGGGGTCCGCGGCAGATGCCAGGGTTGACCGCAGTCAAAGTCTCGTGGTCTCAAGGGACATCTCAGTATAATCAAACCCTGTTGGTTTGAAAATATGTCAATGGACCAATCAGATCTGCTGGGTGCTGTGACATCACAGATCAGCCCTCTATCTTCATGTCGTACTTTTCAGGTGGGCTGCACTGAAACCATAACCCCCAATTCACCTGTCAAAAGTGTTTCCATCCAACAGTTTTTATGTATGAATGGACAACGCACATTAAAACAGCTGGGCGGAAACGTCTCCAATGAAAAATTACCTCTTTTTCAAACGTCAACATGTAGCTGAAGCAGCTCAAAAGAGATGCAGGACAACGGCCTCATTTTCAGTCACATCTTTGCAGCTGTGTTCAGGGCGGCCAGTTTCAGGGCCTGAAGATGTGAAGTTGAGGCTGGATGGAAAGATGGGGAGATGACAGGCGACGGGTTTGTGACATCACAGGACCCTGCAAATCTGAGTGGGTCGCCGGATGAGATCCTTTCAGACCGAGGTGGTTGAGGTTTTAACCACCTTTAAAGCCACTGAAGCGCAAAAGGCTCATCAAAGAGAGTAATTTGGAGGGCGACGAGAGTCTGAAATGAACTTCGTGACCTCAGACGAGGACACGCAGGTGAGCGAAGAAGAGTGGGACAGATTCAGAGGCAGGAATAAGAAAACCAGCGCAGCGTCCGTGGATGGCTGCTGCGTGGACGCCTTCCTCATGAGGAAGGACACTCAACACGGAGTGCAGTCTGGGATTAGATCCTGACCGGGCAGAGAGGGGGCAGAGGTTGGGAGGTGGGAGGGGCTGCGGTAATCTGTTAATCTCATTAATACGTGTGTGTGTGTGTGTGTGTGTGAACAGCTGATGACCCCAGCTGCAACAACTACAGTAAGGCCCACACACATCAGGACCATGAAAGCAGGAACTCAGGATATCTGACGTTATAAACTCGTGCTTCTGCGAGAAAATCTTAGAAATTCTGACTATAACTTTGCAAGGAGAAATTTAGCTTTTCAGACTTTATAAGTGTGAAAAATGTACAAGAAAGTCAGACTTTATAACTGCAAATTTACGAGACAAAACTTTACATTTCTGACTTTTTAACTTTCCAAATTTGCACAAGAAACGCTTAATAAACTTGAATTTGCAAGGAAAAATTTGGAATTTCTGACTTTATAAAGTAATTTTTTTTAAAGCAGATACTCAGAATTCCAGCCTTAATAATGTTGCAAATTTACAGCAAATGATTGGAAATTTCAAACTTTATGACTTTGCAAATCAGCGAGACGAAACCCAGAAATTTTCACTTAATACTTTCACAAATTTGCAAGTGCAAGTAGACATATGAATTCACAAAACATAAAACAGAATATAGGATATAGCTTGAAGGTGCAAATTTACAAGAAGAAACTCACATTTTGGGGCTTTTCTAACTTCTTCAATTCACAAGAAGAGATGAGGAATTTCTGACTCATTACATTTTGTAAATTGGCAAGAAGAAACTGAATTTTGGACTTCATATAAACTTCTAAATTTCTATGAGAAAGAAACAAATTTTAAAATTCTAACTTTGAAAATTTGCAAGAGGAAACTCTGAAACTGCCTGCATGTTTTTGCACCCATATTTCTAAGACGGGAGAGAAAACATTCAGGTCAGTTTTGTTCCGGGTTTTGATGGAGAAAATTCATGGAACGAACCAGAATTTCTGACTTTATAAACTCACAAATTTGCATGAGGTTTGCAGTGAGGAGGGGCTGCAGTAGACTGTTAATCTCGTTAATGCCCGTGTGTGTGAACATCTGATGACCCTGTTGCCTTCCACAACGCACTCAGCACCGTCAGCCTCCACAACGAGGCCCGGCTGCAGGTCTGAGTGACCCCCTCCCCCACTGAAGGACAGCCCCGTTGGTTTGTCTGATTTTATTCCACGGCGGGACCCGACGTGGGGCCCCAGCTGCCCCCGTCAGTCACTTTTCAGGGCCCCTCCTACTGTCCAGGCCTCTGTGATTTGTTCATCTGAACTCCTCTGAACGAAATGTGTTCAGGAGCGTACTGACAGGTGGGGCTGCCAGTGCAGATGAGGAGGAGGAGCAACTGGGGTACCTGGGACCAGCCAGGGGGGTCCAAATGGCTGCTGGTTCAGTGTAAACGCAGGTGGGTGATGGCAGCAAAGACAGGTGATTGGCCGTTGGGTGGGAACCAGGGGGGAGGAATGCATTTGAGGCGGATGTGTGCAGGTATACATGTGCAGGTAGAGGCGCGCTCCGGCCTCGTCTCACCGATCCAGCAGACGACTGTAGTCCTGAGGCCCACAGCCGCCTTCGCTCTTCAGTTCGGCGAAGACCTGCGTGAAAAAGTGCGGGTCGGCGTTGATGCGCAGCATCTTGGAGCTGGTGGCGTCGATGATGGCGAGGCAGCGGTCCCAGAAGGCCTCCTTCCCTCCTTCCCCGCCTCCACCAGGAAGGGCTTGAGCGGGTACGAGATCTCGTTGCCCATGTAGGAGTAGGACAGGTAGAGGCAGGTGAGCAGGATGGCCTGCAGCTCGTGCTCCGACGCCACCACGTCCCCGTCCACCACGTCCCGACACAGCATGTAGACGAAGACGACGTTGGCCGGCGTGACGAAGGCCTGGTCCTGCCATCCCTGCAGCAGCAGCGAGCGGTCCACGGCCCGCAGCCACAGCACCGGGTCGGCCGGAGACAGGTGCTTCAGGCGGTAGCAGCGGCAGCACAGGAACTCCCCCAGGCAGCGCAGGAGCTCGCTGGTGGAGGCCTGGACGATGACGCGCTTCGGAGACGACGTCCCCTGGGGGACCTTCTTAACCGAGGACAGCTGCTGGGATTTGCTGTAGCCATAGCCGTAGCCGTGGCCCTGGCCCGCCCCCAGGCCGTAGCCCAGCCCCAGGCCCAGGCCCAGGCCCAGTCCCGCTGGGCCCTCGTAGCTGGACAGGTTGGCACATGACAGTGACTTCTTCACATTCTCACGGTTCAGGTGCAGCACGGGGTCCTTCTGGTAGATGTTGTTGTTGTTGTTCAGAGGGTCCGGGAGGACCACGGGAGCCCCGGAGCCCTTCTTGACGGTGCCCTTCTTCTTGGTGGAGGCCACCAGTCGCTTCCATGTGAGCGCCGGGAGGAAGATGGACTGGCCTCTCTTCAGGCCGCGGTCCTTCTGGCTGTTCAGTGACCGGCTGCTGAGGCTCGGGTAGTGGCTGAGCGAGCCGGGGTGGTTGTCATAGTAGCCGGGTTTACGGGGACCCGGGGACAGCGACAGCACGGTGCCCATGGTGAGTCACGGCTCCAGAGATCACAGCGGTGCTGCTGCAGGGGGGGTGGTGGACACTTCTCTCTTATTCCTCAGAATCCAGACAGTGTGAACACGACGAAGGGATGAGTGGAGCCGGCATGACGAGGTGAGCTGAGTGGCACACAGAAGAGGAGAGAAGTTAAACTGATCTAATCTCCTCCAACACCGTGAAGAGCAGCCTGCAGCCGACTTTAACCTCCTTAAATTGATCCTCTGCGGCAAAACAACCTGATCTCATTCAGCTTCAGACATCTCCAAGCAGACAAAGGCATCACATGCTGTTGCAGCAGCAGCTTTTGTGTTTGGTGAGGCTTTAGTGAGGAGCTGGAGGAGAGCTTACACGGCTGTTTTTTGGCTTTTCGGGGACCCTATCTAAAGTTCTGTTTCAGGGGACCATTTTGTAAAAGAAAAAAAAAAAAAACTCATGACCCAAGCTGGCACAGCTGTGAGTTTTTAATAAGAAACCAGCCCAAAGCTGAGAATTTAAAGTTTAGTTTGGAGCTGAACTAGCAAAATAAACCTAGCCAGCATGAGGGTACATTAGAGCTGTATGGGGCGGGGGGGGGGATAAATCCAAAGTAGGATTTCATGAAGTAGCAAATTTGCAATGAAAGACTTGACGATCTTGGCAATTTGAAGGAGAAGAAATCAGAATTTCCGACTGTTAAAGCTCTGAAATTAATTAATTAATCAAAAGAAATTAAGAAATGAACTCCACGTGCAGCTGAATATCTGGGTTTAATAACTTAATAACGAATTTTAAAGAAAAAATATATAATTTCAAGATTCTTCTACTCAGAGTTTACAAGGAAAAAATACTTTATAACTGTAAATTTATCAGATATCAAATTATAAAAGTAAAACTTTTTCAGAGACAATCAGAATGATCGACTTTATAATCTCACAAAATTGCAGGAAAATGCTCCGAGTTTCGGGCTTTGTGAACTTGCATGTTTGCAAGTCAAACCTGAGGATTTCTAACTATAAAAATTTGTAAAAGCACGTCCAGAAATTCAACTTTCTGTCGTTATTAACTTGAAAGAAAAAAAAAATTAAATTTCGGCTTTATAAAGTTAAAACTGCAGCTGAAGCCTCCGGATTTCTGACCTTTAAAATTGCGAATTTGAAAGAGGCAATATAGAATTAATGACTTCATAAACTTGTGAATTTGCTTGCCTGAACTCAAGTCTCCTAGTTTTTAGATTCGTCAACGAGCATGTGAACATTAAGACTTTAATTTCTAGAAGGTTTCTGAAATCCTAAATTTGCCAGGATGTTTTCACACTTCTGTTCTGACTCGAACACTGAGGCCAGTTTGTTCCAGCTCTGGCTCTAACCTGACTCCAGCTCCTGTCTCATCTCTTATCTGAAAACGTTTGAGATAAAGAGGATGGCGCACATTTGACGGAGCGCATGTCGGGCTGTTTACCAACATGACGTCTTCATTATCTCCGAGGTCCAGGGACTTTAAAAGTGTTCTCTGAGCGGCTCACCTGACTTTGTCCCGGTGTCGTCGCTGCTCCGGATCCGGTCGGTCTGCAGAAAGCCGCGGTGGGTCAGAGGAAGATGCCGCGCGAGGAGCGAGGGGCTCGAGGGCGCGGTGCAGGTGTCATCCTCCGCGGCGGTGATGGAGGACTTCAGAGTCGGCTATAGTTGCATCTCCATGGCCCGAAACTGAACTTTCACGCGGTCCGAGTCCTCCCGACGCTTTCCATCTCCGCTCCCTAATATAAACGCGCCCGTGCGGAGGCTCGCGCGTGTTCCCGCGGGTTCACCGGAGCTGGACTGTGGAGGAGCAGCCGCGGCGGTCCGCTCTCTCCCAGAGCCGCAGTCGCTGAATGAGCGCCGCTCGGCCCCGCCGCCCCGACCTCCGAGCGCGCTCCCGCACGAGCAGCCAGTGAGCGCACGGAGCCGCAGCACAGGCTCCTCCTCAGCTGCCGCCGCGGCGCGCGCACAGCACAGAAAATTGTCAATACTGAAAAACCCAAGAGGACATATCCTGGTCCATAGACTGTATAGGAAGAACTGGACGGATCGAGGTGACGTCAGCTTTATGGCTTCTACAGAGTGTTTCTGGAGGGTTTTTTCCACATACTGTGAAGCACCTCCCTCTTTGCCAACCACTTCTTAGAAGGACCATTGAGCAGCTATTTAACCGTCAAAACTAGCAGTCTTGAGTCAAATAGTATTGATTTTGTGAGTCTTGATTTTATAATCGACAAACTCCAATTTTTAAAACAAAAGCAAAAATTCCACAAGGTCAGAATTTTATTTTATTTTTTATTTTTATTTTTTATTTTTTATTTTTGGCCAAAAGTTGCAATTGTGTAAAAGTTGTGACTTTTACGACAGAAAATCCTGACTTGATGTCATTTTGCAAAACTGAGATTTTAACAAAAAAGTTGCAATATTACAAAGTTCTCAATTTTACAACAAAAACTTGTGATCAAGGACATAAGTCGTACTCTTATGTCAGAAAGTTGCAGTTTTGCGAAAGTAAACAGTTTGGGACAAAAAGTATATTATAGTATATACGGGGAATATTACAGTGAAAACTTACAATTTTGTAACAGATTTTTGATTTTTATAACAGAAATATGTGTTTCTACAAAAACTGCAATTTTGTGACAAAGGTTTGGGAATGTTTGTCAAGAAATCACAATTTTTTCTAAATTTTCTGATTTTTACAACAAAAAGTCATGATTTGATGTTAAACTGTATGGATGTTGAGAAATTTTAGATTTTATTACAAAAAATTCTTTTTACAACAAAGTTGATTCTGCGAAATTTGTGATTTTACAACAAAAAATTGTGATTTTAGGATATAATGTCACCGTTTTATGCAGAATTTGGGAAACTATAACAAAACGTTGTAATTACAGGACAGAGTTAAATTATAAATGATACTATATTGTGTTATATTATATTGTACAGAAGTGTCTTTTAACTGAGTTTGCCCTTTTCTTCTGGTTTCAGCACTTTTCCCCTAGAAATGTCCTGATGTCAACATCCTCATTTCATGTGTCGCTACCAAAACAGCATTACAGTTCTATCAAGGTGATTAGTTGTCAGAGGTCATCTGGGTAACCCGAGTCTAACTACCAGATTTGGTGTTTGTATGTTGTGTAGTTTTTTCTGCTCAGACACTTTCAGGTCAGAAAACAACAGTGGTACCATGGCCTGGATCGGCCATGATCATTTTTCTGTGTATTCTGTGTGTGTTGTCAAGTTGGCGTCTCTCCATGTCTCTAGTGCTTCCTGTTTTACTTTGAAGGTCTATCTTCGTGGTGTTCAGATTTTTCTTCCTCCCCCTTGTCAGCCTGATTGTTCACACCTAGTTTGTTCCTGTGTGTTTATAAGCCCTGTCACTCCCTTTCTGTTTGCCGTTGTCGTCTTTACCCCCTGCATGTCAGTCTGTGTGTTACCTTGTTCTTCACCGCCAGTTCCAGGAAATAAAGTTAAGTTTGTGTTTTTGAATTTTTGAACTATTGGATTTTTGTAGTGATGGTGAGATGAAGCCTCGTGAAGCATAATAACACATCAGCCAATTGGTTCGAGAATTGGTTCATTTCTTGACGCTTCATATGCACATGACACCACCTACTGGTCAGGTTTATAATCACAGCCAGCTGAATCTTAAGATGTGATGCATTGAATTTATGTATCAGTTATGGCTCTTGCAAATGACTGCGAATAACAAAATGTGTATGACCAAATAATTTGTCTACATAAATGATCAAGTGCATAATAAAATATTGTCTGAATGTAATCTCTGTTTAATGTTTCCCAAAGTAGTATCATAAGAACAGGGAAGACACGCGTCAAAGGGTCGACAGGCTGGGAATCGAACTCACGGCCAGCCACACGAGGACTGTACCTCTGTACATGGGCCGCCTGCCCTAACCACTGCACTACCAGGGCAGCTTCAGTTTTACTGTCATTTTAAGAAAATCACCTGAGCTTATTCGAGCAGAGAACAGTGAAAGTGTTTGTGGAACTACGAAGGGGGCGCACTGAATATGCTTGTGCAACTTGGACAATGATGACCATTAAAGGGGTGATTTTATGTATTTTTATTCTGAAATAGCAATTTTTCCACAGTTTTTGGTTTTTTAACCGATTTTTTTTTTTTAGACACAATCTCTCCAGCCTTGGAGAACACCCTTTCACATGGCACAGAGGATGCTGGGATGCATAAAAATGTTTGTGCCATCATGTACAAACTATATACTGAACTACCACAAACTATATAAACGCTATCCAGATTCTAGTATCCAAGCTATCCAAACTCTATCCACACTCTGAACTGACCGCAACTCGCCTACAAACACCCACATTTTGAATGGAGCCTGTGGCGTTTATAAAGCTGTCAAACCCCGCGACAAGACCTAAACCACTTCTCGAAGCAGTCACGTGGTACAGCCGGACAGCGAAGCTTTGGACGTCATTGCTCTCGGCTCCTCCCCTAAATGAAGCAAGCCTCGATACGCGCTTCGCAGACACGCCCCCTCAATTTCTCGATACACGCTTCGGAGCCTCGGCACGCCTCGTAACATCACTAGATTTTTGTATTTTTTGCATTTTTGTATTTTGAATTTTTGTTAAATAAAGTCTTTTTTATTTTTGAGATCTCCTGCATTTGGGTCCTCCTTCCACTCCCCCCACACCACAGTGACAAGTGGAGGAAAATAATAATCAGCTGATGAAATAACTGAGTGTGTGCAGAGTTATTGAAGTAAACCTCTTGCCGTTTGCTTCAATTTATTTTGTCCTGTTTTTCAGAAGTAAATCAGGAGTAATTGTGCTTTAATAATCTACGTAAAGCATCACGTCGACAGAAGAGCCCAACTGATAAATGAGATGAAGAGGAAGATGAGCGGATGATTATGATGATGTCTGTAATACCTCCCTCACATGGTCTCAGGTCGGCTGCTGTTATGTAACCGTCTCCATGAGTCCATACTGTATTGTAGGTCATGAAGCTGCCTGAGCTGTCGAGCCTAAGAGGATCAGAAGCATCATTTGGAAGAACAACTGATAACAAATCAATTATCTGATCGCTTCTGCCTGTGACGCAGCTGCGGATCTGTAAGCCAACATGACACGAACCCACAGTTTTCTCATACTTTTCTTATTTTTATCATTTACGCCCTCAGAACTGATGGTATCATGCAGCAGCATATTTCTACCCACTCTTATAGGAGTCATGTGTTTCTAAAAGAATTAAAGAAATAAAACAGCAATGAGAGCTAACGAGGTTTACTAATAACGCAGTATTAAATGACCAGAACATTATTCAGTTAATTATCAATCACATTACAGTGAAAAAAACATGTTTACAGCTAAAAAAAAAAAACGAACAAACATAAAAACAAAAGAACACCCAACTTAAAAAAAAAAAAGAAATAAAATGTTACTTTTTATTTAAGTTTTAAGGTAATACAATTATACTAAACATAAGCACTATAAAATAAACGTTTTAAACATTTTATTGAATATTTCATTTTGGACTACATTGCTGTGGCAGCCGGTCACAGCAGCTCTGGTCATGTGACGTCTCTGAATCATCTTGAGATTTTCTGCTGCGCTTCCTTCTGTTAAAACAGAGTTTAAAAACATTTTTTCTACACCAGTTTGGATACTGTGTTCCTGAAGTGATGTTTGGTGGTAATTCAGGCACTTTTCAACACGGGTTACGATGAGTCACCACCAGCAAAAGGGATGGTTGTTTACATGTGGGCGCAGCTGATTGAGCGGTCCAAAGCTAGAGCCATGCCGGCACAGCATCCAAACCAGCATAGGAAAACATTTTTAAAACTCGTGAAAAAATCTCAAGATGTTTCAAAGAAACAAACACACAAGACATGACCACAGGTGGCTACTACAACAGTCTGCCACCAGGGCGGCGCCATTCCCAATTATTTTTATGCAAACCTACATGTGTGGAGCATAGACTTTAGAAGAAGAACTGGACAAACAACCTCTGACCAAGTGGCAATTATAATTCTACTTCCGGGTTGACTCTAACCAGGAAGTAGGAAAAGCTGCATTTCCTCGGCTGACCACAAGGGGCTGGCTGCGAAAGTGAGTCTCCATCGACATGCATGTTAAAATGTCTTCACTTCGCTTCTTAAGTGTGAATAGAGACATAACAGAGCACAGTCATTTTTATATTTGAAAGATAACCTGGCTTGTTGCGCTGTTAACTTCCAGGAGACCGCTGTGATGGGTTTTTGTCCTGGAACGAGTCGAAGTTGAAGCAATGCAGCTATCCTCGTTCCCATTTGAAGGCCACTGGCCATGGCGAACCACAGGACACCAGCTGGACTGTTTCTAGCTTATCAGCTTCTACCTCTGGCAGCAGCTGCCAGAGGTAGACTTTTGCTTCAGAACATTTCAGGACCCTTCCAAGTTGACTAACCCGAATACAAACCAACCGACATCCAAAATGAGCGCCACAAGACCTGACTGACAGTTGGTCCCGGCGGCGCTCATTTCAGCTCTGACAGCACTCGTTTCAGATGCCATTTCTTTGGCAACATTAGAAATGAGGATGCAGGTTAGCATGAGCTAAGCCAACCAAGCTCAAATAGCAAACTGTAACTGAAGTAAGGTGTGCGTGTCCCAGCCCTTATTCCATTCATTTGCAACTTGGCACCACACAGTTCAAGGAACAAGAGGCGTCAAAAGTGCCCTTCAGAAAACCTGTGGGTAAAGTCACAAGTTGACTCAAGTTGACACCATCACCCCCCCCTCCTATCCAGAAATTCTTTGGGATACCCACCTCAAAAAACTACCCCACAGCTCCCGCATCTGGAGGGGCACCTTTTGTTTTTGACCCACAGGTTTTCTGAAGACTCAGTCTGAAGCCCAAAATCACCTTTCGTGCAGGTCGCCATCTTACCAAGGAAGACTCCGCCCACTCCCAGTTAATCCAAAAATGGGTGAAGGGGCAGAATGAGTGAGCCTGGGAGTCGCCGGGAACAAGCTCACCTTAGTTAAGTTAGCTGTTTCAGCTCGGTCTTAGCTCCTGCTGAGTTACGATGCTACCAGCGTAATCTCACATCATTCTGATCAAATCTGCCCACCCATCCTTGTTTTTGAAATCGCCATGGAAACAGTGTTTGAAAAGAGTACTGTGAGAGCTGAAACGAGGACTGGCAGAGCTCTGATGGATCTCCAGCTGGACTCTCAGCGAGCTAATGCTTGGCTAGTTGACTGCGGCTTCGGGGGTTCCCAGGGGTCTGTCAGAGCTGGGTCCAACCTGGAGGGTGGCTCTGCTTAAGGAGGCGGCTATTTTGGCTGCTGTCAGGGCTACTAGCCAACAAGGCTAGAGGCTAAGGAAACCAGTTATCTATGGAAACCACCGCTGTTCTCTAAATCAGGCTGTAAGTGTGCTGTAATGTTGGGACAAGCTAACTTGGGGGTCCGTGGAGATGGACTTACTTTACTCATCGTCCTCTGTGATGGACTGGAGACCAGACTGTAGTCTTGCCTTTCGCCCATATTTGGCTGGAACAGGCCCCCCATTACTCTAAATTAGAAGGATGGATTTAGAGCTTTTACTTGACCAGAACTTTGGTTCTGTTTAAGTCTATTCTTTCACTACAGATGTGTACATTTCTTATTTTTCTGATATATCAATATAAATTCATAAACATACATGTCAAAGAGCATCTTGTAAAAGAAAAATCCCACAACATATTGTTTTGAGCAGAGTAATGCTGCTCTAATCCTTAAAAACTCCCAATCACTCATTCGTCAGCTCAGATCCACGTTACACAATTAATCCTCGATCTGCTTCCTTTTTCATCTTCCAAGAAGCACATTAGGCAGAGTGGCTGTCTTTCCTTCTGCGCTTCAGTCCAGAAATAAACAACTTTAAATGTGAACATCCAGTTAAAGGTGTGAAGAGCTGAGTAATCCTGCAACTGCAGCTCATGATGAAACAAACAAGAGTGTGCAGGCAGGTTCAGTCATGGATGTGAAATCTAGCTGTGGAGACCAGAAACGGTTTCTGTGTCAGGCTGTAAGTATGTTTAGTTTTGCTGTAAAGGTGGACGTTTTGACACGGAGGTCAATGATTTCAGTTTTGAAGCCAGACCCTAGTGGTCAGTTGAGGAACTGTAGTCCCCCCCCCACACACTTTCTGGTTTGTATCAGTAAAGGACGTTCAAGGCAAACCTAGAGTGAATCATGGAGGTCTGTTGGTACAACTGACAACACGAAGCTATGTTATCTTAAAATGAGAATGATTATGGTCTACTTCGCTGTGTTTTGGAGGCCAGTGGAGATTGACTCGCCGCTGGAGTCACACCCAGTGGTCAGTCGAGGAACTGCAATTTTTCCTTTTTCCCTTCATGGAGTTAACCCAGAAGTAGGGATGCTGGCACTCAGAAAAGGAGATGAGAGAAAAATAAAACTAATGATTTCAAACAGGAAAGGTCATCAGGTGATTTTTTTTGATGATTAGTTCTAAAACAGTCTTTGGGGTGCAAAGATGAACAGAGGATCTCCACTTTGTCAACAAATGTGTGAGGAAAAAATATTAAAATGCTTAAAAAAACACCATTGATGCTCAAAGTATTATAAGAAGAGATCACTGTATGTAGAGTTCTGTTGTAATGTGATCACATGCATTCAGAGACACACAATCGCGTTTCAAGCTGTAATCAAATAGACTGGTGACTTTTGGTCAACAAGATGCAGATAAAGGCATAAACCCGTCTTTGTTTTCTTCTCTGTTTCTGTTTTATGTCCGACTGAGGCAGCTGATTGGCTGCTGGAGCTGTATAGGGGAGATCTCCGCATTCAACAGACACGTACACAGACGCACACTTTCTACAGCAGCTGCAGGAATCTGAGCTTCTCCTGCACAGCTGACCCGGATACACTGACTGGCTATGAAAAGAGCTCTTGTTGACCGCTGCTGAACCCACTCTCATCCAGACTCACACACGCGTAAGCGCACACTCTCACACGTGCACATCACTTCCCAGCAGGACTTGGGAGGCAGGAAGCCTGAGCGCAGACCTGTGGAGTCATCCTCGTCCCCCTTTATGACATTTCATCTTCTGAATGCATGGATTAAAGATAGACGGATGGCATTTGTCTTGCATGTGCAGAACCTGGTGAAATGTTGGTGTTATCTCTCAGAGAGAACCGCCCGAGTGTCCTGTGCTGCTCCTCCAGCCCTACCTCTGGGTCCGGACTCTTTTTATTTTGGGTGGTTTGACCTAGATCCATTACGTAACTGGGATGTTTTCTGTCGTGCCCCACATTTGCAGCTGCAGAAGAAGACTGCTGCAGTCAACAGAGCTGCGTTTGCAGCAGGGTTTCTCTGGAAAGCCAAGCCCAGCAGATGGATCTTTTTATGCCTTCAACACTGACATTTTCACCCAAACACACAGCAGTTAGACTCTGACTCACCAATCTCACATCCCCTTTATGAAAGACCTTCCTGATATGAAGCCTAAAGTTTTTTTTTTTTCCATTGTGCTGGCGCCTCTTCTTCCACTGCGACTCATTTCAACCTCAAATGCTTCTAAATGTCAAGCAGCTTTTATAATGGACTCTCATCCATCCATTAACTTCCACACAGCAAAATCAGCATACTCAAATTAACACTCTCAGATTTGATTTCAACACTTTTGAAGTGTCGATATGGGTCCACACCACAAAGAGTTAATTTAACTATTTTTTTTGGAGAGTTAGTACCTTAACACTAACTTAGTGTAATTATTGACTCTTTTTGGAGTTAAAATTTAACACTTCTTAACATTAACTAGTGTTACTTTATCTCAACATTTTTATGTAGTGTTAGACATTAACTCTCTTTCGGGATTGTTGGTCTTTGTGGGATTGTTGGTTAAGTATACAAGTGTTACAGTCATTTTAACACTGTAGGGTGTAAAATTAGCTCTTCTGAATTACTAAAAAATATTTAGAAAATAAGGTTTGCTAAAAATAATGCCATCGTGTTTGCAGGGGTGTCAACTTCAACAGTAAAACATATCACTGACAACAAGATACATGGATTCAAAACTTTAGTAAGCAGTTATAGAAAATAGCATGTTAAATTCAACATGTCTTTTTGATGTCTGTAACTCTGAACATTAGCTTTTCTTAATTTCTTTTTAATCACAAAAAGCTCTAAACCTGAATAACTAATACTTCAGGCATGAAAATACCCCACCTTTCGGCGAAATTTGCCGTTTTGAAGTCAAAAAGGGTGACCTACGTGAATCGTGTAAATCCGAGGAGTTTTCTATTTTGAGAGGGGAGGGGGTCGGAGTCGGAAGATTTTTTTTTAATTTAATTATCATATAATTGCCCTAATAAGCAAACTGAGCACTTCAGAAATCGGCAATTTAAATGACACTTGGACGGTCAGTAAATCCTGTCCAGAACCAATCAGGTCAGATTGTTCCATTATTCCAGTCATACGAACGTTCTTCATTCATGTGTACTTGGAGGTTACATTACTAAGCGAAGACGAGAAGCAGGAGCTAGTGATGTCCACGACGGGGACGATGCAGACGAGCAAACGTTTCCTACCTACATTTACCAGTGGTGAGAAGCGCTGTATATTTCATCCGCGTTGTCTAACAATAAATAAGTACAATAAGGAATAAACATCTCTCCTGTGAATTTAAAGCTAATAATCATCCATCCAAACAAGAAAGGGAGAAGTAATATCAGAAAATATGTGCTTCAGGCTTACTTTGACCATTAATTTGGCTGTGATAGTAGCTGGATTGTCAATGGGCTCAGTGCGCATGCCCTGGTCTCAATCGACCAATCACAATTGAGAATTCACATCACGTTCATTGAGGGTACCCCCCCACCCGAAAATATTAAACTGGATTTGCACGTATCTCAAAAATGACCCCCAGGATGAAAAAAAACCACAGATCCACGGAAAATTGACACCCCTGGTTTGGTTGAAACTCATTTATTTTAAACATGCACCACAAATTAACATTTAAAACACTTTAAAACAAGTGACAATAGGGTACATTGATGCTCTCTCACTGTCATTAGAATACTGCTTGTTGAAGGGTTTAAAATAGGGGTCTGGCAGTGAAGCTGGTGATGCTGGGGGGTCTGGCAATACTGATGACTGTGATTCATCTTCCACCAAATGAATGTCAAGATCTAAAGATTGGTCAAAAGAGGAATGGAATAAACATACATAAACACATATACTGATTAGTGGAAACAACATTTTTCATTGTCATTATTTTTAATCTAAGGTAATTACCACAATAACAGAACCGTTTGTTGCCTGGATGACGCCTGGCATGGAGGCAACTCGCTGCTGCTCCGGGGACTTATCCCTGCGATGCTGGACGCTCCAGTTTGTGTCCGGTTTGTGGTGATTTGCGGTCGGATGTCTACATACTGTCTGCGGGGGGCGGATCGGTCCTCTTGCAGCTGGTGGAGACGTGCCGCCGCGGACATGGATGGTGTCGCTGGAGGCTGGTTCGGGAAAGCTAAGTAGTCCTAAACTGCTATCGGTGGCAACCACCACCACTGGATCCGGGCTGCAGCGTCACTGAGCCGGGACGGGAGCCCCCAGACGTAGCAGCGGCGGCTTGGCCGTGACCGGCAAACAGCTGCTGCCTCTGTCCAGCAGTCTACACGCCGGATGGGTCAGCTGACCTGGCAGGGGCCGTCTGGTGACCTGGTGGGGCCCAGCAACGCTGGGGGAGATGACAATGGCCTGGTCCGGTCCGCATGATGAACCGGGCTCTGGGACGGTCGGCTCCGTCGCTCGCCGGACTGAATGGAGCTCGGTCTTCCCAGAGGAAACGGTTTGGTTCATCGGCATTTCCTCCTCTGACCTGGAAATATCTCACTCGTCATCATTATGGAGATATACTGGTTCTAACGGCTGTTAACTGTTTTAACGGCTGTTAACGGCTCTTAACTGGAGTTAGCACTCGGACCACGGGACCGGGCATGAAAAGGAGCGCTGGACGCCAGCAGCTCCTCTAGTACACCAGACTGGTGTACTGAAACTTGAATTTACCCTTGGGGGATTAATAAAGTATTTTTGAATTTAATTGAATTTTTGAATAAATAAATCATAGTTAAAGTCATCAACATCATGGAAGACTTATCATACTGGTGTGGTAAAAATAATCGACGTATAATGAAGTATTAGTTGAATAATATAATGCTGACAGCCCACAACTGATACACTGCTTATTCAGCGTTAGCTTGCTTAGCCGAGTAACACAACAAAAATACGGTCTAAAACTTTTTTACCATAAGATACTGTCTTTACCATCAAATTACAAGTTTTAGCAAACCAAATGATGAACTAAAATCATCACTAGTTAGCGCGGCTAATGTGGCGACATAACTTTACCGTGAGTGTCTCGCCATTGAAGACAGACCAGATGCCAGAGGGGTAATATAAATATCAAAACCTAACGCGAACATAAAGTTAGCTAATTTTACTTACCGAACAATGTCAACATAAAACCATGGTGAAATGCACAGCCTGTAGCACAGCTTAACGAGAGGTTCCTCAGTCGGTATTTAGCATGGTGGGGGCGGGGTCTACACCTTAAGTGTTACATTCACATTTGTAGTTAAGAGTCAAATAGTTGATGTTACTACAATGACACTTACAAATTTGATCTGAAGACACTTTGTTTTGACACTTTGTTACGACTCCATAACATGACTAGAGTCAAATCCCTTATATGTAAACTTAGAGTTACATATAAGGGATTTGAGTCTATTCAGAGTGGATTTAACTCTGCTTTTGCTTAGATTTCACCAACACCAAAAATATAACTCTTCTCAATTTGCTGTGCACTTATCCGGGTTGCGGGACTTGTTTCGACTTGTTTTTCTCAAATCTAACACTTCACAACAAATAGGCCACCTCTGTGGTGGAGCCTCGACTGGCATCCTCTCAAAGTGACTTTTTTGAATTTGACCCGGAATCCAAAATGCAGCAGTACGGCACTTCGAGGTGGGAAGGATCCATCTGAAGGTCTTTTAGGGAGGAAAAGAAAATAAACTGCCAGCCACATCAGAAAAGGGGATGCAGCAGACAAATCTTCACAGGAAAGGAGTGGGTTGTAAAGTGGACACCGAGTGAGGAAGAGGAGGATGAGAGTGGGCAGAGACAATTACAAGGGCCGCGAAACAACCAGGACACAGACGGTCAACGGGGGGGGATGATGGGCTCAGCTGCTGGACTCAGACTGGTTCACCTGATGACACATCTGTCTGTCTGACTCATCCAGACTCTAATCTCCCTCTTAGAGACCTATGAAGAGCAGCAGATGACGCAGAGGGAAAAGAGTTTTTTCTTTTTTTTTACAGGTCATTTCAGGATTCTGTCTGTCAAATCACAAACTGTTTTTTCATCTGACAGAATCAGATGTTTTCATAAAGATATTTGTTTCAGAGCATCAATAAACCAACCAGGAATACAGAGCCCCTGACTGCTGGAGATTATTTACATCTTGATCTGTTTTTCCTGGTTGCTTTTTAATATTTTCACCTGGAAAATCTCCAAATTTAGTCAGTAACTTCTTCTGTGAGGACAAAACGAGCAACCTGGAAATGTGTGGTTGGAGAAACTTGAGAGAGTTGTGAAAAACACCAATCTGCTCATCCGTATCATCTAATTTAAAAAAGAAAACAATACTGACATTTTACATCAACAACTTTCATCTGCAACCTTAACAAAGAAAAGGACACTTCAAGATACAGACTGTAGGTCAGGAATTAAACAAGCAACCAGGCCTGAGCCAAATGTGGTCTAAAGTTCATAAGTTAGTTTGGACCTGAGATATAGAAGAAGAGAAGAGTTGTGACGGCCAGGCTTGGCCCAAAGGCCTGAAGAAAACAAAAACCTGATCCATGTCTGGTGAACATTTGGCCTGGTTTAGGTAGCCACACTCGCCATGAGTCAATGCTTTCATTCAGTGCCAAGTGTAGTTCAATGAAAAGTGCAGAAATGAGCCATGTTTGGGCCAAAGATTCTGTGATATCTGAAGCTAACTGTTGCACAACTACTCAGCCACCCTGCCACCCAGACAGCAGACATTTTTGGGCCAAATTTAAGATGTTTTTGCCCTAAAGAAAATGAAGAACTGGTCCATGCCTGGTGAATATGTGGCCGGGTTTAGACAGCCATACTCAACTGGAGTAAATACCTTGAGCTGAAGATTTGGCCAAGTTTGAGCCAAACATTCGTCGTTATTTAATTTAATTGAATTTTACATGTAATCTAATTATTTGATTTTTGATTTTTAAGTTAATTAGCCTCCATTTCTACAGACGAGGACACTGCTTTAATTTCTGTTCTCTTGTTGCAAACATGCTTAGCTACAGAAACTCTGTTTGGATTACCTATCTTGAATCACTGCAGAGCAAATATCACTTATGAATGACTTCCTGTCTGGTGTCATCGCACTTCAAAGGGGCAACATTTGTCTTAAAGAGACTATTGGCCTGTCTCTGAGTGCAGACTGTAAATGCCAGCATTCTCCTGCACTGTTTAGAGTCCTGGGTTGGAGTTTGTTAGTTTTGCTCATACTTTCCCAACAGAACCTTTTCTGTTACTCTGAGCAACATTACTGCCTCAGCAGCTCAGCTGAGTTCTGGTGAACCGCAGGGGTCAGTATTTGGCCTCCTTTTGTTGACAATTTAGCTATACATGCTGTCCACTAGCCAGTTTATTCAAGATCATAATGTGACTATTATTTCTTCACTGATGACTGGAAGGACACCATCTCCATTTTTAGAACTAAATTGAAAACATTTCTGTTCGGTAAAGCCTATAGTTAGTCTAAACAATTGTGTGTAGGGGCTAATAGTTATAGCTATAGTTGTAGGAGCTAAGACTAGAGTAGGCTCATCTTAATCACAGCTTCGTCATTGCTATGCTGCTATAGGCCTACGCTGCAGGGGGACGCCAACATGATCTGCTGAGTCTCCACTGCTCTTCTCCCTTTCCTTCCCTTTCCTCCTCCCTTCTTCCTCCTCCAGCTCATTCATAATTAATTAGGAGCACCTTGTTACTGTACCTGTGCGCCATTTTCTTTCCTGTAGTTTGTTGTGCTGTTTTCTCTCTTTTTTTCTCTTTTCTTTCTGTATGTTTGGAGGCCAGAGTTTCCTGAGTTGCATGCTGACCTGCAGTTCCCTCCTCTGTCCATCCCAGCGTTTACCTCCACCTGTGTGTGTAGATGTGTTCGGGGTGTCGGCTGCTGTGGTGACCAGTGATCTAGTCCTCTGACCATCTCACCTCAGTGTTGCTACCTGCATCTGTTTATGTAGTCATTTCATTCAGTCATTTGTGTGCTCTCCTCTCTCTGTCCTCCATCCTCTCTCTGTCCTGTCCTCTGTCCGCCTAGAGACAATTGACATTGTAACAGACTCTATACAAATAAAATTGAATTGAAATGATGATGATGCTCAACTCTGCAAGCAGATAAAACCCAAAGACACCAGTAACTCCACTAATTTCACAGTTTATCTTTCTATCATGGAAACCTGAATGACCCAAAATTTCCTTAAATTCTGTGAGGATAAGTTAGAGTATGTCCAGACCAAACAGAACAACCTCCACAGCAGTCTGTGGGATAATTTCACACCTGACTGGAGGAATTTACTGTGTAATAGCTGACTCCAACTTCAGCTTTGATGCTCAAGTCATATGTGTTTTATCTCCCCTCATCTTGACAACTGTAATGGACCATCGTCAGGTGTCAGTGAGGACTTCTTCACCGTCTCCAGTTGGTTTAAAACTCTGCAGCTTAACTCATTGCCAAGCGTAAACAGGACAAACACATCATCCCTCTTGTTTGATATTATTTTTTTACATGCCTTATCATGTCTTATTTTCCTTATGTCTTCTTGGAAATTTGATTTTAAAAAATGCAATAAAAATAAAGTTATAAAATCTACAATGAAAATAATATGATACAGTACACATAAATGCCTGTCATGAAATAGGTCTGGTAATGTTGCTGAAAAAAACCGACAGCAGTCATTCACCAGCCATTGCAATCCATTTTATAATCTTTTTTTGATACTAGTCTGGTTAACTTCTCTAATTGGTTGTATGTTTATCCAGTGATGTCCAAAGGCAGCTTCTTCAGCATACAATGGATATCGCTTGAATCCTCAGATACCAGGAAAAGAATTAAGATGCCTGACCAGGCTAGTGAATACCAAACAGTTTAACAGTTTGAAACAGTTTATAATGAAAAACAGTTTTGAAAACGCATGATTTCTGATTTTAGTGCATGTGTCAGCCATACAGCAGCTGTCCAACAAATGAGTTTGTTTGTTCTTGTCTCACAGTTTGTACTTTAAAAGCAGCCATGTGGTGATGCTGCCCTCTGGTGGACCAGCCTGGCCAGTTTGTGCAGTCTGGGTTGTCATTCAGATTCAGTCTGCATTTTGAATACAACCTCTGACATAGATGATGGAATCGCCACCCCTGGAGGATGTTCATTCAGTTCTCTAAGTACGTAGAAAGAAAATGCAAAAAAAAAAAGCACAGATGTGCCACACAACTATTCCAACCCCTGACTTTAAGAAACAATAATTGAATCATCACTTGAACTCTCTGAGACATTTTCTTAACTGTAGAGAAACAGTAGTCATCATCAATCCACTTCCAACTTTCTCTTATTACAGTTGCTACAGCAGCTTTGCGGGTTGGAGCCTCATCGTGGACCATTTTCTTCCATTTCCACCAGAGATTTTCAGTTGAATTGAGGTTCGGTCTGTATGCAGACCGTGACATTGTTTCTTGAAGGAAAGTTTTCACACCTTTTGTTCTCTGGCGAGATGTATGACCTGAAAAATGTCATCATCACTATACATACTTTTAACTGAAAGTGTCCAAAGTTTCAAGGTAAAATTGTGCATTTATTGAAGATGTAATAACTGCCTTCTTCTCCATACCTTTATCTGACATCAACTCCATATCATCATGCATGTTGTCTTCAGGCATTCATCTTCATATATTTTACTGGAATGGCACCAAACAAAAGTTCTTGCATCATGAGCCCACTGGGGCCTTGTTTTTTTCTGTTTAGGTGTTAATGATGGCTTTCATTGGGCTTTTTTTTTATTTTTATGTAAATCCCATTTTCTTTAGACAAGGGGTGTTGAAATCTGTTTCATCCCAGGCCAGATTATCACCAGTTACCATCAAAGGGCTGGTAATCCTTTGCTTTCTCCACCAGCTGTGTTGTCAGATTTTCTGCTAGTTACGCCACAGGTAGCGGTGTAGCTCCAGCTACAACAGGAAGGCAGGGTGGGCAGCATGCCTATGCAGATTACAAACAAACACAGTGCAGCAGCCAGCGAGCAGAGAGCTAGCGAGAGAAAAAAAAAGCATAAGTCATGGTGGGGGTTGAACTCCAAAGCGAGGTAAATTGGTAAACGTTTTATTTAATTTTTTGTTCAGACAAAATAAATATGCCTTAGTTTGTGTCTGGCTTATCTATCTCAGGAATAATTAAAAAAAAAAAAAAGCATTCTCTGATGCAGTGTTGACTTGGAAAGAGTGTAAAAAAACAGTTTTTTTATGTTTGTATAATCCCTTAGTTTAGGCTTAAAGTAGAGTTAACGTGTCATGTACTAAAGGAAAAAAAAATCAAGATTTGACAGATTTGAGAGTTGATAAAAACAGTTTTCACTTTCCAGTCATTTGCTATGCAGGTATAAAGAGGATAAGAAAAAAAAGAAGAGAAATGATGCTTGTTCTAATTGAAAAGAGCGTAAGAGAAAACACTACAGTATTATTACAAAGGAAAATGCTAGATTTGTGTAATAGAAATAATAATAATAAAAAAAATCAGTCATTTGCCTGTAAATTAATTTTATGTTGTAGATGATTCAAATTGTGATTTGAATTATATCGTGAACCCTGAATCGTGATTTCGAATTGTATTGTGAGTTGAGTGAATCTTGGTATGCCTAATCAGTACACTTACCACTTACAACCTTACCATTTTGTTTGTACTTTGTCCAAATCAAATTTTAGACACATTTGACTGGGAACAACCAACATCTTTTGCAATATGGCCAATGAAGAGTGTGGAAAAGAGATGAAGAAACTTATGTAAGATGTTTTGGAGAGAAAGTCAGAGAGACCAGACTGAAATGGTTTGGACATGTACAGAGGAGGAATAGTAAATATATATATAGAAGAAGGATGATGAGCTTGGAACTGCCAGGTGGGACGCCTACAGGAGGACCAAAGAGGAGATTTATGGATGTAGTGAAAGAGGACATTAAGTTAGTAGCTTGGTGTGAAAGAGAACGATGAAGAGTTAGATGGAGGCAAGTGATTTGCTGTGGTGACCCCTGAAGGGAACAGCCAAAAGAAAAACATAAAAACATGTGTAGTTGTTGCTTTGCTTTTTTGTTGTAAAGCAGCCATTCCCAAACTTCGGAATACCAAGGCCCGATTTGAAATGTGAAAAATCTCAACGGCCCACCCAAAACTTTAATTACAACTGTGATCAACATACAGGACAAGAAGCTATGTTCTGATACTAATGTAAGGGGTCAATGTATAAGAAGACACTTGTCATATTAAGTTAAGATGACAGTAGAATAACACTTAACTGGTTTGTTTTATTACTTCTTAATGATTTTTTAAATCTCATGAATATTTGACAGTAATTAAAAACATATTTAAAAAAGTTCTGAGTTACAGAGGCTGTTTTAAAGGTGCTCATGATTTTCATGCCCCCGGGCAGCACAACATTAAAAACGAACACGATTGTAATAGACATCACTGGATGGACTCAGACAGTGAATTCTCCAAGTGTTCCTAAGAAAATAGTAAACTTAGGAACATCCGGCTTGTTATTAGTGCTCAACAGCCTCCATCTCTGATAGTATAGAGTGGACAGTTTGCACATCTGTAAAGGAAACATCAGTGCTAAAGAGCACACAGAGGTTTTAGAGCAACACATCGCATCCAGACAATGTCTCTTTCAGGAAAGGCCTTGCATCTTTCGGCAAGACAATGCTGAACCACGGCATCCATTACAGAAGCATGGCTTTGTAGTAAAAGAGTCCTGGAGCTAAACTGGCCTGACTGCAAATCCAGATTCTTCACCTACTAAAAAGTATTTGGAGCCTTTTAAGTGGAAAACATAGGACAAAGAAGATCCAGGACTGCTAAGCAGCTCTATGTCAGACAAGAATGGGACAATATTCCTCTCCCAAATCTATAAAAACTGGTCTCTTCAGCTCCCAGATGTATATGGCCTGTTGTTAACAGAAGAGGGGATGCTACTCTGAGGAAACCAGTGTGGTGCAAGTGCCAAAGGTTGAGAGAATTAAGCTGAAATGTGGCAGTCTTGCTGCTTCTGATGTTGGAGTTGTTGCCATTCAAAGTACTGGCCACTAGGGGGCAGCAGATACACGTCAGCGTTGCAGTCTGTTGAAAGCAATTCTGTGCCGTCAGATGTTACGTGATTGAGTCTGTCTTTATCTAACTTGTTTTTCTAACATGTTTAACACATCTGGCATGAGCAAAGCTGACTGCTGTGGTTGTTCTGAAGAAAAGCAAGATCTAGGGAAAGTTGGGATTGGAAATGATTGATCCTATGAAGTCTTCCAGAATGCATTATTCTGATTCTAACTGTGCAGTTTGAATACCCATAAATCAGCTATGTAGTATTTGGCAGCCGGTGCTTTTACAATTAGTCAGTTGATTTTCTGCTGTCAAACACACTTTAACATTTCATTTTCATAAGTATCAAAGAAAAAACAGTTTATTAGTGTTATTTCTTAGATGTTGTTCATGCAGGCAAGTTCACCTTTACCCAGTACCAGGGTACATTTTCCTCAAGTTTCAACTTTTTGTGCTAAGCTAAGCTAACATTCTGCTGACCACAGGTTCATGTCTGGTGTTCAAAATGAGAAATTGGTTCTTTGAAGCAGAAATAGTTGCACCTTCTAAGATGTGAAGATCGTTGACTGCATAAATAGAACTGGGAAAACTCTCTGTGGCATCCCTCATAGGTTTCTAAAAGTAATTTTGAAGTTGGGGTTTTTAGGCCTATGGAGTACGCCATGTTGACAGGAACCGACTCTTCCCAATCACGGTCAGTCCAAAAAATGGTCACATGGGTGGTTCCAACAAGCCTGGCTGTAAGATGGAACATAGTCACCTGAACTCAGTTACCACAAAGAAGCTTTTGGCTTAGCTATGATCTTAACTAACGTAACCTGACATGAATTCTGTCCTCATTCCACATGTCCCCAATGAAAAGATATCTGAAATGAGGAGCTCGTGGGAGTACGCTCATCTGTAATGACAGCAGCGGCTGGACTCCACCTTCAATCCAGACCTTTACAGGTTTGATGTCAAATGTTCAAGATCAGTAGTGGTGATGAAAGTGGCTTCCCGTGAGGAGGCAGTTGAAGCAGTGACCAGCTCGGCCTGGGGATGCTGATTCGGTCTCTGACCACAGACCAGCTGGTTGTGGGCAGTTGCACCTGGCAGAAGGCTGACTTGGCTACCTGCTGTGTAGGGGTTTACATCGATTAACTGGATGACGGTTTGATGTTTGATAATATCACAAAGTCTGGTGTGATACAATTTTGACTGGGGTCAGTGTAACACACCTAAAGCTACCTACTCTTCGCTGCCTATAGGAGGACCCGAGCCGTTAAAACTGCAGAAGTTCTTCTGTGCTGCTTTGAAGACAGTATGGCTTGTTGTTCTGTTAATTGTACACAGACCGCTGTGAGCAGCTCTGGGTTAGCCTGGTAGTAGGGCTGGGCGATAAATCGATTTAATTGATTAATTCGAATTTGTACTTAATGTCGATTTGTTTTAATGAAAATCGATTTTCTCATTAACATCCGCCACCAACGCCTGCCTGCTGGGCTCCCGTAGGTCAGAGAGCGCGGAGTGCGCGCCCCCCTCGCGCGCCCCCCTCCCCACCCGCGCTAGGTACACAAACAAGCAAGCAGTGCTGATCTTACACCAAAGAAAAGAAACGTATCCTCGGTTATTTGGAATTGGTTCGGGTTCGTGGCGTCAGACACAGAACAAACAGAACAAAGTCTGTTTAAGGGCTGTTGCTACCAAAGGTAGCAGTACTACAATTTACTGCAGCACCTTAAACAGAAACATGCTGCCGAGTTGGAGAGGTGTTGCTCCCTACGAAAAAAACGACCGCGGCAGCCCAAGCACTGCCACCAGAAAACAACCTACCGTCTTGGAAACGTTGACAAACTGTATCCCGTATGATAAGAAAGGAGCCCGGTGGAAAGCTGTCACGGATGCAGTCGTGATGTATATTGCAAGAGATATGGTGCCCATATACACCGTGGAAAAGCCGGGGTTCATTCACCTGCTCAAAGTTTTGGATCCCAGGTACGTGCTACCAGGCCGCAAATATTTTTATGACGTTGCCTTGCCTCGTAAATTACAATGGAAGCCTAAAATTAAATTTTTAATTTTATTTGATGCAGATGTTTAAGTTAAGTTAACATGATTCAGGGAATCAAAATAGTGCCCAAATACTTTTTGTTTACCACACAAGCACCTCCTTATTATGCAAAACATGTTCAGGTAACTGAGAGTTTTGTTTGCACTTTATTTTGTCAACCTCAAAAAAGGGGTCTTATAATACTATGTTTTACTTATTTTTTGTGTCATTTCGAAACTAGATTACTGAAAAGTTACATTGTCACTGTTCACAATGGCAGGCAGGGCTTGCCATCTCTTTTTTTGTGGCTTGTTTATGTAACTGAAACTCCAGAAGGGAAAATTTAAACAAAATAAAACTGAAACTTGTTTTGAACAATTTCTTTGTCATCTACAAATTGATTTTAGGTAGGGGGTGAAAAAAATCGATTTAAATCGTGAATCGGGATTTTTTCTGAAAAAATCGGAGATTTTTTTTTTAGGCCATATCGCCCAGCCCTACCTGGTAGGGATCGGCTGACCGACTGTCTAGCCACCTTTAGCCGAGGGCAGAGCGCTGGCAGCCGACACAGCCTTCTGCTGAAGGCAAAGGCTGTCGACGAGCTTCAGTTTGACCGTGGGCTCACACAGCAGGATTGCTGTGATGCTGGCGTCCCTTCGTCATATCGAGCCATACCAACCAATCAATTTTCTGCTCGCTACACAAGTAGACCACATGCTCTGAAACAGTCCCCATGTATGATTTAATTGGCTAGTTCCAGCTGTGTAACCCCTATTTTGATTGGCTGACGGTTGTGTTGAAGCTAGCTACGCTGCCACCGTAACAAACAGAACAATTGTTTCAGCAGTGCTTGGCGTCACTCCATTCAAAGTCAATGGTGGTACCCACTGCTGCCGAGCCACAGCTAGCCTCAGTTGTGCCCCCCTCCCCCCACAGGAAAAATGAGCTTCAGATCCATTCTTCAGAAACCTATGGGTGACGTCACAGAAGACTTTGTCAAGATATTTTTGGTCAAGTGTGATGGGGATCCAATGGTGCTTTGTTTTTTTTTTTTTTTTTTTTTTTTGAGTTGGATGACTCCCTGAAAGTAAACAAATATTCCTTCACCTTAAATCTAAGCTGATTTTCATCATGAGCAAAACTCCTTTGTGCTGCTTTAATTAATTTCTGTCCTTGTGCAAGTTTCTTTGTTGAACTGTTTTGTTAATTCCCATTAAATTTGTGCAGCTGCACGGCAGATCTGGTCCTGACTTTGTTGAAATAAAACGTACCACAACGCGATAAAGACTTGTACATTTTGCTACAGGTTAGATGTGGCCTCTACACAGAAGTGTTTTTTTTTTTTTTCCATTTCCTGGTGTCCTGTAAGTTTGCGTGTCTGCTTTCCTGCCTGTCTTCAGCCTTTGTGGGGGGTCAAACCTGTTAACCTCTGTGTTGAAGATCACATCATCGCCACACAAACAGATGTCCTGATGCCACAGGCAGAACGCAGCTTTCATCACCCAGTAAACATCTGATCCAGTCGTGGATCTTCGGATCAACCCCCACCTCTCCTTCATCTTCCATCAGCTCCACCGGTTTCACTCCATTACTTGTCTTTAAAACGTCCTGACAGAGGAGACACAGCAGAGGAGACGGATTTGCCTCCTGACAGATGAGGCTCTCGCAGGCGTTCATGGAGGCGACTTCAGTGTGAAGATTGAGAAGTTAGCCGTGTCGCTGAGGCCTGATGGGATTTATGGGGACTGAGCTCAAACCTTTCAGCTCCTTTTTGGGATTTTTTTTTTTTTTTTTTTAAAGACATCTTGTTTGTTGTTGCAGAGCTGCCGGTGGTGTTAACCTGCGACCCCTCTGCCCTCTGACCCACAGCACAACAGCTCCATCCACGCGTCAGGGAGACGGCCTGTCACAGCAGAAGCATCCGGAACATGGCGGGGGGGGGGGGGGGGGGGGGCATTAGTGTCAGCGCGGCTCAGACAAGATCAAAAACACAGAGCGTGTCACTAATGTCAGGATGGGCACACAATCTGTGAGCGGGAAAAGTGAGAATAGACGCTGCCGGCTTCAGAGGGCTCAGAGTTGGTTAAAGGTTTCTCTGGAGTATCAGGGGAAGAAAGAAAATCTGAATGAGGATCTGCTATGGTGATCCCCAAAGGTAACTAAAGGAGAAGAAGAAAGAGCTGCAGTTCAAGAGGCAGATATAAATGTATGTACCATCAGCTACTGGCCCCGTTCTTTTATAATATTTATTCACAATTGTGAGAAATGTTTGCCACAAGCACACATTTTCATCGTATAATATATATATACACTGTCTGGCCAAAACTAAGCAACTAAGCAAACATGTCTGAGCCTCCTATTGAATAATTACTTTGGGGGCAATTATCTTTCAGCTGGCAACAGGTTATTTAACCCCGACTGGTGCAATGAGTTGCTTCTCATTTCCTAAACAACCATGTCAAAGACACATCCCGTGGTCGTGGAAAAGATGTTAGTCTGTTTGAGAAGGGTCAAATCATTGGCATGCATCAAGCAGAGGAAACATCTACGGAACTACCAAAATTGGGTTAAGAACTGTCCAACGCATTATTAGAAACTTCGAGGTGGAAATTTGGCCGGAAAGAAATCCTCAGTGATCGTGATTGGCGATCACTTAAACATTTGGTGAGATCAAATCGAAGAAAAACAACAGTAGCACTCAGGTCTATGTTTCTGAGTGAAAGTAAAAGCATTTACACATGTACAATGCAAAGGGAACTCAAGAGATTGGGACTGAACAGCTGTGTAGCCTTAAGAAAACCACTAATCAGTGAGGCTAACTGGGAAAAAAAATAGGCTTTAATCTGCTAGGGAGCATAAAGATTGGACTCTGGAGCAATGGAAGAAGGTCATGTGGTCTGATGAGTCTAGATTGACCCTGTTCCAGAGTGATGGGAGCATCAGGGTAAGAAGAGAGGCAGATGAAGTGATGCTCCCATCATGCCTATTAGAGAGTATGACCTTTTTTTTGGTGATGACATTTTTTTTATGGCCAGTGTGTGTATATGTGTATGTGTGTGTGTGTATGTATATAATTTTTGCAAATCTTTTTAGCAGTTTGGCTCCCCCTACAGTTGGTGGAGGTTCAGACACTTTAAAAAAGCTGTCTAAGGTTTTCTTTTGTTTGGTCTCTGTCTTGGTCTTGAAGACTCTCATTTTGTCTTCTGTCATTAAGGTACTTTCTCGAGCATCTTAGTTGCCTCTGCCATGACGTCAGCTGTAGCTCTATGATCTGCTCTCATCGTTGTTGACGTGTGACGTTTGAACTCTAAGCTATGCACAGTCGTCCTGACCAGGATGGTATCAGTAAACTACTTGGTCTGGTTTTTGCTGATATGCATGATTGGTGCAGCCAGACAACATTTAGTAAACAAATATTCCTTCAAATTTAACTGAATAAAGTATTTTGATGTCAACAAAAGTTCCAGCCCCTTCGGTCTTGTTCTTTCAGTCATTCCTCACAGTCGGAGACCACAGGTGAGAGCACACAGACAGCCCACATTACCACAGATGCCCGTCGATTCTTCCCTCACTCGGAAAGAAATCCACAAGGCACCTGGAAAGGGATGCAAAGTCACCTGACCAGACTGAGAACTGTGGGCCTCACACTTGGCTCCGAACCACTCTACTCGATGCCGCCAGCATCAAAATGACTTTTATTTCTTTGAGGACATTTGGGGGCTTTAGCCTGGTTTATCTGGCGAGGAAAATTGGGTTCAATTTGTTTGTTTGTTTGATAAAAAGTCACTTACCGGTAACTTGAGTGAAACTCCCAAAGAAGAAAGTTCACCATCATTTCTGGTATGGGCGTACTCATTTGCATGCCACGCGTGTATGTCTGCAGTTTGTACGGATGAACAGTGACAGAGTGACTTCCAGTACGTAACGTTAAAATAGTGAATAAGGACAGGCAACTACTGATGCCTGATGGGGCCTAAAAATAACTTCAGTTAAACCAACAGTTTGTAGTTTGTTTCCTAAAACTCCTAAAATAAATAAAAGTTTTCTACCACTAATGTCTGATGTTGCGCCCGGCATGGTGGAATGGATTTTTTAAGTAAACTCATATCATCCCAAGTTCGTTCTGATGAAAGCAGGGAACAGATCGATATAAAGCACAAGAACATGATCAGAAATCTGCTTCCATCACATTGATATCTCACTCAGTTTATCTCATCTTCCATTCATATCTGTTCTTTCAGGTAACCTGCCCTGGCTCTCTGGATGGATAAACTGCTCCTAAATGAGAATTTGCTCCCGTCTTTGCATCCTCTGGACCTTCACGGGAGAAAAAAATCAGAGTGCCAGCAGCATGTCACGCAATACGAGCATCAAACACAGCCACTAATCTTCAAAGTCTGTCGCCTTCAGGCCGTGATACGGCTTGGACTTTAGGAAAAAAAAAAAAAGAAGAAAAACAGCAGAGAAAATAAAGAGCAGACATCTTGCATTCCTTAGCCAATTCCACAAAGTACAATAACTTCCTGGAATTCTTCGACCCCCGGCGGCGGAGCCAGGGCACATCCTGTTGTCCTCGCAGCACTTCCTGCACAAGCAGCTCAGTCGGTCGCCTTCGTTGCCATGGCCACTGGAAAACACTGGAGTCACGGCTGATGGGATGCCAGCAGGTAACACTGGGGTGCTCTCACCTGTCTTCAGGCTTCATTTGTAACGTTTACATCCTCTCTGTTGTCCACTTCAGAGCTTCCATCAGTAGCTGAAGTTCTCCTGTCATCCAGGTTCTGAGCTGATAACTCTCCTCACAGTGTCACCAGTAACTCTAGGATGTTTAAATGCTTGGAACTCTTCAGAAACTTTTGACACGCATTTATTCCTTCACTTTTGGAGGCTTTGAGAAACTATTGTGCAACACTGTTGACATGTTCCTAAACGCAGCTTAAATACAGCTCTGTTTCCTCTTTGTTCCTCTATCATTGTTGGTCCATATTTCCAGACTCTACCCTTTAACAACTATATCGTTTTTAACAACTTTAGACCAATCTAAAGGACCTTTTTCTGTCTAAAGTCTTTGCTTTTAACCAACATTTTTAGAAAGCCATGGTATTTACGAAAGGTTTCAGTCTGGTTTGAATCACTCCAGAGCACAGAAAGCTCTTGTGAGAGTCTTTAATGGCCTCTAACAAATTTGCAGCATCAAAGGTATTGTTTTGAGTTGGTTCAAGACTGACGGGGAGGAATTTTTGCACACATTTATGCACTTATGGGTGTATGCTCCTCTTCGTGTCTTCACTTTTGGGGGGACCTCATGGCTCTGTTTGCGCCCCATGCTTATTCCGTTTTATATACCTCTTAGGGTCAGCTTTCAAAAACATGATATTTCTTTCCATCATTTCCTATTAAGTTGGGCAGCACTAATCCCCCATAAGCTTCGGTGGAGTCTCTTGGTGAACTTAAAAAAAAAGGATGAAGCTTAACTTTCTTAATCCCACTGAAAACAGAACTGAAGTTATTTGGTTTGGGATGCTTAATCCATTTGCAAATCTAGATCATTCTGCCGGTCCTTCAGCTCCATGTAGTCGCTCTGCTGTCAGAAATTTTGGGTATGATTTTTGACAGCTCTTTTAAGTTGGACAAACAGAACAGTATAGTTATTAATTCTAGTTTCTTATCTTTGAGCTGAGGGTGATTGCGAAGGTAAAACCTTATTTCCTTTTAAAGAATTGGGAGAAAAAAGTTATTCATGCTTTTATCACTTCATTACTGCAGTAGCAATTGCCAGAGTGCACAGTATGTTAGTTGAGATTAGTCTTCTCGACAGTCTTCTCTTAATCAAGTCAAATCAAATCAAATCAAACATTATTTATAGAGCGCTCAGGCAACACAAAGTGCTTTACATTAAAAATAAAATAAAAATAAAATAATAAAAACGATGCACATTAAAACAAAATAAAAGCCATCACACACCCCAAGATACTATAAAGCAATTAAAAACACAAACATACAACCAAAGCCATCCTCCCATTACTCCTCATGCCACCATGCACCACAAACGTAACAAAACTCCCTCTTTTGTCTTGCCTATACCAGAGGGCCACTGACGATACTGTACTAATGAGTGTCCTATATTACCACTTATACCAGAGTCAGGGTGTCAGAATGTGTTTCAGAACTATTTCATTCCAGATGGGCTGAACAGCAACTGCAATGCTACACAATTGTACCTACTTTATTATTTTTTAAATCATATTACATAATTGCCTCCATTATTGTCCTTATTGGGCAGAAACATGTTTTTGCTTCTTTAAATTGGTAAATTGGTAAAGCGGTACTGCTGCATAGTTCAGCTTTTGGCTAACATTTTTTTCTTTGATTTTTGGACAAACGTCTAATGTCACCCACAGCTCTTCTGAGTTTGAATCCTACATTTTCAAAGGTCTGGATGGCATTATATTGGCGAGAGTTTCCTCTGTTGGTATCCATGCGTGGTTGCTTTAGGAGCCTAGCTCTGAATTTTCATGATTTACAGATTTGAGATCCTTTATCATCTTTGGTAAATGTGAAAGAACATCTCATTATTAGGTTGTACACTAAAGGACATCTGTACGGGAAGCGGAGTTGAATTTCTTGGCAGATGTGCATCTCCTCAGTGTGGGCAAAGAGCTAATTGAACAAATGTCCAAATGTCCTTTTCTGGAAGCTGTTGTTGACCAATGGGTATTTCTACATCCTGTAGCCCTGAAAATAAAAATCAGAAATGAGCCACATCAACTGATCGAAAAATATTGGTCAAAGGTCACTTCAGTCGGGCGCTGTGAATGCAGCCTTACTCAATACGAAGAATGGGCTCACCCTGCCACCATGGAAACGTCAGCTCGCCGTGAGTTTCCTAATCACATTCCTGTTGCCAGCATAATGTTTGTCTATCATCCACCATCTTGGCGGTTCTGAATCTAGAAAATTCTCAAATGGAAGAACTCAGGCTGTCAGCACTTTAAACTGATGTTCATCAGGTTAAAGGATTCTCTCGTTTCCCCTCATTTTACTTTATTTTTGTCAGTGAAATATTTTTGATGTAATTGTTTTTCTAGTCTTTTTTTTTTTTTTTATGTCAGCTCTGCAAGCGTAGGAGGGATGTTACAACCCTCATACCCTGATGGGACAAGGATGAGCAGCTCTTTGGTATGAGAGCAGACAGAGGTGGTGGAACATGACATCATACCTCAGGCAGGTGACGTCGACCCACTGGCTCTTTTACCTGGACTATAAAAGTGACTTGTGAATTTCTTATGTTCCATCACTTTTCCTGGATCGACTCTGAGTGATACTGCAGTGCTACTGACAGGTGAGACGGCCGGGCGAAGCTGCCGCTCTGATGAGGCGATGAGGGTGTTCGTGACTCACCCCGCATCTGTTCGAGGCGAGGAGATTTCACGCCGGTTTGGGCGAGACATATGAGATGGCATCCCAGATCCCTTCCTGTCAGTCAGGGTGTTGTTATCCTTGGATACTCGGAGATTAAGTTTTTATCTGTCGAACCCCTACACGACCATTCCCAAACACACAACAACATTAGATGCAGCAGCAGGTTCTGCATGTGATGTTTTTAGACTTCTAAATTTTTTGAGTAAACTTCAGATTTTTTCAGCGTGAGTCATCGTGATGTGTCAACATAAAATCCTCCGTTTGTTTTCAAGTTAAAGTATGGAGGTAGACAATCGCAGGAAGTTATCTCTTATCTTAGATTGTGATTAAATGTCTTGTTTTTAATAATCTCTGACTCTGTTGCTACTGTTGGTATGATTGATACTCTAAGTGTCCAGTTCAGAAAATAATTTGGATTGTATGTGGACTTATTTCATTGTAGATAGTATGAACCCAAGACAGTTCATAATTCTTTCTTATCAGCTTGTTAGTAAACATCAGTATTGGGATTTCGAGTGTGCAGCACATTCCAAGAATGTATCTGAGTGCTAATAAGGGGGTGTAAATAATATTTCAAACAGGTGATATGCACAAGTGACTGTAATGATGGTCAGTTGCTGATATAACTACATGGACAAGAAACCTATTCAGACTTTACAATACTGAGACACATTCTTAAATGAGACTTAAAACTTAACTGTGCGCCTTATTATGACCTTGTCCAGAGGTGGTATCAACATCTTTGTGCTCGGAGGCATCTGGGATGGACCGTCAGACAGTATTAACTGAGGAGTTCCACAAGGCTTTGTATGAGGACATCTGCTTCTTTAATTCTACATACTCTTATTGTAAAAAAGTTGGTTCAAATGTCAGTTTATATGCAGATGATACTATGATTAGTTCCCAATCAGCATTCCAGACCATTTTTGGAAGAAATTGGTACTGTGAGCTTCTGAGCAAAGAAGAAAAGGACCATCCAGACTATTATAAACAACTAGTCCAAAAGCCAGACTTTTATGTACCTCTACAGGTAAAACTGTATCACAACTACCTGTCATCACTTTAACTACTTAGCATTTACTACTGTCTTGACTTCTGAGCTGTGAATAAAGATCTAATAGACCACAATCATCTATCCATTCACCATCTATGCCCACTTAATCCTCTGTAGGGTTACGGGGATCTGCTGAAGTCTATCCCAGCTCTTTTCAGGTCTAAAGGGTTCCACATGGACAGGTCTCCAGTCCATCGCAGGGCCACATGTAGACAAACAACCATGCACGCTCACACTCACGCCTATGGGTAATTTAGAACCACCAATTAACCAATTGGACTGTGGGAGGAGGCCAGCGTACCCAGAGGCAACCCATGCAAGCAAGGGGAGAACATGCAGTCCACAAAGAAAGGCCGCTGCCAAGGTTCGAACCAGGGAACCTTGATGCTGTGAGGCAACAGTGCTAACCACCAAGACACCGTGCAGACCTAGCTAACTAAGATAACATTGTGACTGGCTGGAAGTCACTGGTTGGCCTGGAAGGGTCCAAGGATGATAGCTTCTAGCTTGTTGGCTGCTAGCCATGGCTCCTGTATCTGACCCGCTCTTCAGGTTGGCCTGGAACCTTTCGAACTGACCTTTCGAACTGACCAAGGGTGCTGGACTTCTGAAGGAGCAAGTTGCCTTCCAAAAGTCACCCAGAATACTTTCCATAGATGCAAAAGTAGGAGAGTTCGTTTGAGTTCTGCTAAACTGGATCAATATATAACTCTGCAATGTTCCTTTAAGAAAAATAAAATTATGAAATTAATGTTTTCATTTTGTTCCAGTGATTGCTCTATTCTAAACTGATGCTTATTGGCTCTTGCATGATCGTAGAAATCCTCAGTAAGCCTCGCCTCCACACACTCGTCAGGCTTCTTCAGACGTCTTCTGATCTGAACCGGTTGGCGTGTCAGGAATGCTCATAATGTCACTTGCTCACAGCCTGACTTGACGTGACCCGCCGTGAAAAGCTGCCAACTCGCTAAGCCCATGATGTCACAAAGCTCCAGCATGCAATGTTATTAAGACGACGACAAGTGTGTGTGTGTGTGTGTGTGTATGTGCGGGCGCACCTCATCAGTCCACATGTCTAGTCAGAGCTCCCAAAGGCATTCATCATGACTGCAGATGTGTGTGCAGTTCAGAGGATTTAAATTCAGACAGGAATCTTCAGAGCTGCCGGTCTTGGTTCAGACTTCATAAGTTCTGACCAGAAACAGTTGCTCTGTCCTTACATATGTCTCTCACTCAACTAGCAGCTCACAACTGTACTTAACAGCTTTGAAGTACTGATGTTGTTGTGAAGCAGAATGGAGTTTTAAGATGTTTTCATTCGAGAAAGGTCTAACTTCAAGTTTACATTTCTTTTATCAAGACAGGTTATTTGTAGGGCTGTCAAAGTTAACGCGTTAACGTGTGATTAACGCAAAATAATTTTAACGCAACTAATTTTTTAAACGCGAGATTAACGCGAGTCTTAGCCTGGCCGTTGATGTACAATAGTAGAGAGGAGAGTAGGTTTAATGAGCCTCGGGCCCCTCCGTAGTTGTAGTCCTGCAGTCCTCCGTAGTCCTGTCAAAACAGGAAGCCATGCACTGACGTCGACGGCCATGCCGCAGACAGACAGACGTAAACAAACGTCCGTACGTCCGTGAGCAGTAGCTGGGATAAAAAATGGATACAAAAGATACTATTTTGAATGGTAAGTTCAGCTTCAAAACCTTGCCTGATGGCTAACTCCACAAGATAAATGTTATTTGTGTTTGCTGTCGATGTGAATTTAGTTACCACCGGAGTCCCGACTACTGAAATATCACTTGATGGCTAATGAGAGCGCTGATGCAGCCCCCCCCCCCCCCCGTTTGAAGCAAACCACGAAAATATTTTGTATGAAGAACATAAGAGAAAATATTGAGTATATATATATATAATATATAATGGATTTTGGATTGTAGCAATAAATAAACATGCATTTGTTTTGCATAAGGCAAGCATTTGTGTACTCTCATTATTAGGCAAGGCGACTTTATTTGTAGAGCACAATTCGTACACAAGGCAATTCAAAGTGCTTTACAGATGCATAAAATCACAAGAAGGCAAATAGAATCATTCCATACAAGCATAAAAATAATCAATAATAAATACAATTAATTAATAAAAAAAATTAATTAATTAAATTAAAAATGAAGAGTGCAGATAAAATCCTTCCAGTCATCATCTTCACATCTAAACAGAACTGTTTTCAGTCTGGATCAGAACATTGTCAGAGTTCAGGTCTGTCTAACATCTGCTGGAAGACTGTTCCAGATTTTAGGAGCATAAAACTGAAATGCAGCTTCACCTTGTTTAGTCCTGACTCTGGACACCAGCAGGAGACCACTACCTGAGGTTCTCAGAGTCCAGGTTGGTTCATATGGATCTAACATGTCAGAGATGGACTTTGGGGCCATGAAGAGACTTGAACACAAGTAGAGCTGTTTTAAAGTCTATTCTCTGAGTGACAGGAAGACAGAGACCTCAGACTGGACTAATATGGTCATATTTCCTGGTTCTAGTCAGGACTCGTATTAATAAGAGTAATACAACTTGAAAAAGATCCGTATAAGGTAGATTTAGAACAGATAAAAATATGTGATTAATTTGCGATTAATCATGATTAACTATTGACAGTCATGCGATTAATCTGATTAATTATTTTGAGAAATTGACAGCCCTAGTTATTTGTAAAAATTTTGTCTCATGATTTTGTAGAAATCATTTACAACATACTTCAAGGTCCTGTGAGAAGATCTCACTCATGTTCTCGTTCGCATTGACTAACGGGTCTATGGAAATAATAAGGGTGAGGTAATAAGTAGCCCATCCATCCATCCCTCCATCCATTAACTTCCGCTCCCAGGCTAGCTGAGAGATGTAGTCTCTCCAGGGTGTTCTGGATCTGCCTTGTGGTCTTCTCCATGTTGGATATAACTGTAACACCTACCCTGGGAGGCTTCCAGGAGGCATCCTTGCCAAATGCCTGAACCACCTCAGCTGGCTCCTCTCGATGTGGAGGAGCAGCGACTCTACTCTGAGTCTCACCGGGGTGTCTAACAGTCTTATTGTATCTCTAAGGGGGGTCCAGGCACCCAACAGAGAAAGCTAATTTCCACCACTTGAAACTGCAATCTCATTATTTTGTTCACTACCCGTACTTCATAACCATAGGTGAGCAGTGTTGGGGTAGTTACTCAAAAAAAGTAATCCATTACACATTACTAGTTACTTTTTTAAAAAGTAATCCCTTACTTTACTTAGTTACTCGCTGCTGAAAGTAACTAGTTACATTACTAGTTACACTACTTTTGGATTACTCCGCAATATCACCTGAGCTGCACCTAACTTGATTGCCAATGAACAACATATAGTTAGAACTTTATTACTGCAGTGCCCAGATCAGCACAAATGTGTATTCTAATGAGGAGGACATACACAAGATCTCTTTTATGCACTTTAATGCAACAAAGCTGGAAAAAATGACAGGAACATTTGCCAAAAAAGGCTACAAGACTTGCTGTATGCAAAATGTTTCAAAATAAAATTGGGATTAAAGCTTTCACTCTAATCTAATTCACTCAGTAAATGTCTGTTTATACTTCCATGACGTAAGCATCAGCAAACTGAATTTCTTTACAACATAACTTAAGTCGTCCTTCCAACCACCCAGTACAAACAAAGTTTGTTTAAATTATATGATTAAATAAAATAAGACAATGGCTCTCATCACAATATCAGACAATGAATGAGACTTCAAAGGAAAATAACTTAACACTACATATGAAATGTAATTTGTAATTATGTGAACTATAGCTTTACAGTAGATTTTTTCTTCATCCTACTCGACATTCTCATCAAAGAAATGGTTATACCTCAGCAGGAGGAGTCTCTCAAACCGTTTGTCAGACAACCTGTTCCTCTTCGGAGTCAGTACCAGGCTGCCAAGGCTAAAGAGCCTCTCAACCGGTGCACTAGAGGGGGGGGCTGTGTGTTGTACTTCAGTGATAAAGTCTTTATTGTGGGGAAACGGTGCAGGATCTCCATCTCTGACCCCGACTGCAAATAGTCAGTGACTTCAGTTTTTCATGGTTGTAGGGGGCTAGATCCTCCTCATCAAAGTCAAAAAAGTCATTCTTACTTGTGCTGGAGGTGGGTGTCTGAGGCCTAGTGTGACAGCAGCAAGGAGAGCATCTTTGCTGTCCAGCACCAGCTCAAATTGTTTCTTGATGGCCTGCAAATGCGATATGGAAAGATTTGATGAGCTTGGCTGTGTACAGTATCATTTGCAGTGCATAGTATTAGATTTAGCTTCTCAGCTGTAGTTGCCATGTGAGTAAATGAGGGATTGTGACATCTGTGGATTCACTTAAAAAGTTTAAAAATAATTATGAATTGACATTTTACGGTACTTCATGTAGTGTACATTCACTTATTAGATTTTTTATATGTATGTGATGACCACATGAATGGTCTTTTTATTTATTCTATCATCTTAATAATTAGCTGTTAGTTAACTTAAATTTGTGCTGTCTCTGTAAAAAAAATAAAAAAATTAAAAATTCATAAAATAATGCTTTTGACTTTCAAATTCAAGATTATTAAAACATACATACCTGTACTATGGCATTAGGCAGGCCTGCTGTCATCTGGGAGAGCCCATCTTGCAGTGCCAGTGTCCTTGACATCAGAATCTCCAGTGTTGGCAGGAGACTGCCATAATAGCAGTTATCTTCACCTTGTAATATGTCCAAAGCCACTGTGAGTGGTTTCATGACTGTGCAGTATTCCTTAAGGAACTGATATTCCCGTTCAGTGAAGGCTTTCATTTCTAGTCGACTGCAGAGAGTGTTCAACTCTGAGATGGGAATGTCAGTTATGCGGGACAGGGCATCATGGAAGGAGTTCCATCTTGTTGTTGTTGGTACTATGAGTTTTCTTTTGCACATACTCTCAACAAGTTTAGATGCCACAGTAGAACAGCTGGTTTTATTCCAGAGGGCAGAACACTTCCCAGTTGCACTTCTGTAAACAGATTTGGACTCGGAGTTTGCTGTGAGCCATTTGTCAGCATCATTATTCGAAATCAAATTCAGTGTGTGCGATGCACATCTCAGGTGGGGGGGCAGAGAAAACTGTCCCTCTGAATCAGTACTGCTAGAGAGCACACTTCCAACATCTATGAACCTCACATCTTCATCCTCAATCTCCTCGTCTGAATCTGGCGCTGGCTCATACATTTTAAAAGCTTGATAAAATTTGACCCGTTGTCAGTTACAGTAGCAGTCACCTTGTGAGACAATCCACACGCTGAGTGAACCTGTCCAATTTCGGCGGCTACAACATCATAAGTATGTCGTCCTTTTACTCTTCTGCAGGCAAGTGCAGCTTTTTCACGCTGGACATTGTTTGGGTTAATCCAGTGGGCAGTCATACCTAAATAGCTTTTATTGTGGCTAGTCCAGATGTCAGCGGTAGTTGACACATACTCTAAGCTCTCAAAAGTTTTCTTGAGTTCAGTTTCCATCTTTACGTAACACTTATCCAGGTAGCTTGCAAAAGTTTTCCTGTCTGATGATAGCGGCCTCCTCACCTGTATTCTGCTTAGGATGTTACGGAAACTTGGTGATTCCACTGTCGAAACAGGCAGCATTTCCTCCACGACGTATGCAGCTACAAGCCTCTGTATCTCAACTTTTGTCGATACATGTTGTTGGAAGTCAAGCCTCGTCTGCTTCGATGGTGTCGGCATGTTTTCCTCAGCGTCACTCGGGGTCCGTCCTTCTTTAGCCACTAGCTTGGTGTTAGCATGTTGCCGATGTAGGTGCTTGGACAGATTTGAGGTGCTGTTTGTGGCAGTGGGTAGTTGCTTCTGGCCAGGGCATAGTTTACACTTTACAGTCACATTCTTTCCCTTTACCACAACAAATTCGAAGTAGTGCGCGTATCTCCACCCGTCAAAAGACGTCCTGAGCGGCTCTGCCATCATTTCTTCTCCACCTTCATGAAATCGCGCTTCCGTCTCTAGGTCACGTAAAATCACGCTGCTGAGGTCAGACAAGCGTTGCGCAGCCCGTGAACGTGCATGAAAGGGATATTTGATTTTTTTTTTTTTTTCTGTCCTCCCGCTCTGCATATAGCTGAACATCTTAAAGCAGGGGTGTCCAAACTCGGTCCTCGAGGGCCGCTGTCCTGGATGTCTTAGAGGTTTTCCTGACACAACACAGCTGATTCTAATGAATGAATCATAATCAGCTTGTCATCCAGGTCTGCACAAGTCAGTTAATGACCCATTCATTTGAATCAGGTGCGCTGAAGCTGGGAAACAAAGACAGACAGCGGACCTCGAGGACTGGAGCTGGACATCCCTGGTTTAAAATAACTAAAGTAACGCATTTTTTTTGTCTAAGAGTAACTGTAATGTGATTACACAAATTACAACTGTAACGCGGTACATTACTGCGTTACTGGCGAATGTAATCCCGTTACAGTAACGCGTTACTTTGTACCGCGTTACACCCAACACTGTAGGTGAGAGTAGTAAGAAAGATTGAACAGTATACAGAGTCTCGGCTTTTGGCTCAGCGCTCTCTTCACCACAACAGACCAGTACAGAGTTCACACCACAGCAGACGCTGCACAGACACGCCTGTCGATCTACTGCTCCGTTCTTCCTCCACATGTGAACAAGATCCTTCCTCCCCCTACTTAAGATACTTCCTTCCCTCCTGGAATCACCACATTAATGAGGTGGAGGGGTTCGTGTGCCCGGTGATCGCAGGAGCTTTTGTCCCCTGGTCACGTCTCCCAGGGCAAACTGGTCCTAGTGGAAAGGCCAAGCTGAGTTTGATCTAATGATTTGTATTGAGAGAGGAAGATCAAGAGCTCAGTGTACCTCAACCTGGACTGCGGTTACCTGGATCCCTCACCTGGAGCCGGGTCTGGGAGAGGGGCTCGTCGATGGGCACCTGGTGGCTAGGCCTTCACCCATGCAAATAAAAAAAATAAATAAAAGTAACCCAAGAAAACAACCCACAACAAAGCGCCATGATGCCTGCTTTGCTTAGTTATACTGTCTAAAGAACATTTCTTAGGCTTTTCTCCAGTCTAGTTCATTTCTGTGGCCAGCAGGTCATATTTCTGTTGTTAATATTCATAAATGTTTTTTACATTTTGAAAAATACTTTGCACTTATGGTTTTGTTTTCATAATGAGTTGACGGATTCTTCTGTCCACGAACATTTCATTGCATTGTTGACAGTAAGCTAACTTGCATATGCAAATAAAACCTAACAGTTTTATCTGTTGTGGTCGGTTGTGAAAGGTTTTAGTCGTGTACCTCTGAATGAGGTGAGGGTTAGGAGTTAGGCTGAGGGTTAGGAGTTAGGGTGAGGGTTAGGAGTTAGGGTGAGGGTTAGGAGTTAGGCTGAGGGTTAGGAGTTAGGGTAGGGTAGGAGTTAGGAGGGTTAGGAGTTAGGGCTAGGGCTAGTTAGGGTGAGGGTTAGGAGTTAGGGTGAGGGTTAGGAGTTAGGCTGAGGGTTAGGAGTTAGGGTGAGGGTTAGGAGTTAGGCTGAGGGTTAGGAGTTAGGCTGAGGGCTAGGAGTTAGGGTGAGGGTTAGGAGTTAGGGTGAGGGTTAGGAGTTTTAGGTTAGGGTTAGGAGTTAGGCTGAGGGTTAGGAGTTAGGCTGAGGGTTAGGAGTTAGGCTGAGGGTTAGGAGTTAGGGTGAGGGTTAGAAATTAGGCTGAGGGTTAGGAGTTAGGCTGAGGGTTAGGAGTTAGGCTGAGGGTTAGGGTGAGGGTTAGGAGTTAGGCTGAGGGAGGGTTAGGAGTTAGGGTGAGGGTTAGAAATTAGGCTGAGGGTTAGGAGTTAGGCTGAGGTTAGGAGTTAGGGTGAGGGTTTAGAAATTAGGCTGAGGGTTAGGAGGTTGTTAGGCTGAGGGTTAGGAGTTAGGCTGAGGGTTAGGCGTTAGGGTTGAGGGTTAGGGTTAGGAGTTAGGGTGAGGGTTAGAAATTAGGCTGAGGGTTAGGAGTTAGGCTGAGGGTTAGGAGTTAGGGTGAGGGTTAGAAATTAGGCTGAGGGTTAGGCTGAGTTAGGAGTTAGGCTGAGGGTTAGGAGTTAGGGTGAGGGTTAGGAGTTAGGTGAGGGGTTAGGTGAGGGTTAGGAGTTAGGCTGAGGGTTAGGAGTAGGGTGAGGGTTAGAAATTAGGCTGAGGGCTAGGAGTTAGGCTGAGGGCTAGGAGTTAGGCTGAGCTAGGGTGCTAGGCTAGAGTTAGGGTGAGGGTTAGAAATTAGGCTGAGGGCTAGGAGTTAGGCTGAGGGCTAGGAGTTAGGCTGAGGGCTAGGAGTTAGGGTGAGGGTTAGAAATTAGGCTGAGGGTTAGGAGTTAGGCTGAGGGTTAGGCGTTAGGGTGAGCGTTAGGAGTTAGGCTGAGGGTTAGGAGTTAGGGTGAGGGTTAGAAATTAGGCTGAGGGTTAGGAGTTAGGCTGAGGGTTAGGAGTTAGGCTGAGGGTTAGGCGTTAGGGTGAGGGTTAGGAGTTAGGGTGAGGGTTAGAAATTAGGCTGAGGGTTAGGAGTTAGGCTGAGGGTTAGGAGTTAGGGTGAGGGTTAGAAATTAGGCTGAGGGCTAGGAGTTAGGCTGAGGGCTAGGAGTTAGGCTGAGGGCTAGGAGTTAGGCTGAGGGCTAGGAGTTAGGGTGAGGGTTAGAAATTAGGCTGAGGGCTAGGAGTTAGGCTGAGGGCTAGGAGTTAGGCTGAGGGCTAGGAGTTAGGGTGAGGGTTAGAAATTAGGCTGAGGGTTAGGAGTTAGGCTGAGGGTTAGGCGTTAGGGTGAGCGTTAGGAGTTAGGCTGAGGGTTAGGAGTTAGGGTGAGGGTTAGGAGTTAGGGTGAGGGTTAGAAATTAGGCTGAGGGTTAGGAGTTAGGGCTGAGGGTTAGGCGTTAGGGTGAGGGTTAGGAGTTAGGCTGAGGGTTAGGAGTTAGGCTGAGGGTTAGGAGTTAGGGTGAGGGTTAGAAATTAGGCTGAGGGTTAGGAGTTAGGGCTGAGGGTTAGGAGTTAGGCTGAGGGTTAGGAGTTATGGTGAGGGTTAGAAATTAGGCTGAGGGTTAGGAGTTAGGGTGAGGGCTAGGAGTTAGGGTGAGGGTTAGGAGTTAGGGTGAGGGTTAGGAGTTAGGGTGAGGGTTAGGAATTAGGCTGAGGGTTAGGATTTAGGCTGAGGGTTAGGAGTTAGGGTGAGGGTTAGGATTTAGGCTGAGGGTTAGGAGTTAGGCTGAGGGTTAGGAGTTAGGGTGAGGGTTAGAAATTAGGCTGAGGGCTAGGAGTTAGGCTGAGGGCTAGGAGTTAGGGTGAGGGTTAGGAGTTAGGGTGAGGGTTAGGAGTTAGGGTGAGGGTTAGGAGTTAGGCTGAGGGCTAGGAGTTAGGCTGAGGGCTAGGAGTTAGGGTGAGGGTTAGGAGTTAGGCTGAGGGCTAGGAGTTAGGGTGAGGGTTAGGAGTTAGGGTGAGGGTTAGGAGTTAGGGTGAGGGTTAGGAGTTAGGGTGAGGGTTAGAAATTAGGCTGAGGGTTAGGAGTTAGGGTGAGGGTTAGGAGTTAGGCTGAGGGTTAGAAGTTAGGCTGAGGGCTAGGAGTTAGGGTGAGGGTTAGGAGTTAGGCTGAGGGTTAGGAGTTAGGGTGAGGGTTAGGAGTTAGGCTGAGGGTTAGGAGTTAGGGTGAGGGTTAGGAGTTAGGCTGAGGGTTAGGAGTTAGGGTGAGGGTTAGGAGTTAGGGTGAGGGTTAGGAGTTAGGCTGAGGGTTAGGAGTTAGGGTGAGGGTTAGGAGTTAGGGTTAGCATCTGGCTGTCTGGTGCTGTGAGTATTCTAAATAACTTACTAACTTTTCTTCCAGTTAGGTGCATTGGTTGGAAGTAAAACTTGGACCTGGATCTAGACCTTGAGTTGTTGTTGAACTTTTTATGAACTGAAATAAGAAAAGAGAGGGTTCTGACTTACTCTCTCCCCTGCATGAGAAACTGAGCTTTTGTATTGTTGAAGAAAAGAAAACATTATGAAGCATTTAGGACATATCTAGGTGTGGGTTTTTTTTTTTTAAAGGATATCTGTGCTGCATGCAGCCTGAGTAATCCTGGACTTCTGAAGTGGATTTTATCTGAGTTCAGTGTGGAGCACATAACATAAAAACAAGTGGCTGGGGCTCTTCAGTGACTCAGCTGCAGCACCAACAGGGAGTGTTTTGTTGTGAAAACCATTTCGCCCCTGGCAACATTTTTTCATACAGCTCCATTCCAAATTAGAAGTGCGGTAGCTCTCAGATCAAACTTGTAAAAGCACAAAGGTGAAACCTGTCCGCCCGTCATAATAACCCGCTGCACTTCCTCGTCCTTTCTGGAGAGAACACGATGAGGAGGAACACGTGGCTGTTCCAGCTCAACCTGAAAAACAAGCCGACATTCTCAGAGCCAGGGAGCCAGGGGGCGGGAAAGAGCTGGAAATGCTCGCTGTTTTTAAACGTCGGACAGGAATCATGGACGCGGTGTCGAGACCCTCCACCTTTACCAGAGTTCTTCTTTCGTCCTGGAGCTCATCAGTTATTTCCGGTCTGGAACTCTTGAGGAGCAGCGAGAATGAGGCCTGAACACCGTCAGGCACCCAGAGTTGTCAGCAGCCTGATGGTTGGTGGTGTGTTGCAGGAATCTGCGCTCATTTCCCCACCAGTCACGAGGCTGAAACTTTTGAACAAGTTTCCTTGTCGAATGTCATAGCTTTGTTCTGTTTTGTACCATTTTACTCGGCTACTTTAGTTTTTGTCTGTTTGGACTCACATCGAGCCTGTTGGCTACCTCTCGGAGTAAGTCAGAAAAGGATCTTTCTCCTGTCGCCATGCCGTCAAAATCAAGTTTTCCCTACAATTCGCGCTACGTTTCTTAGTCAATGTCAACTTTTAACCGTAAACTGAGGTGAATGCACCTCAGTTTACAGGCTCGATGTAAATCCCCCACCAACTGCATGGAGAAGGATCAGCCAATGAGCGTGCAGGTCAACCACTGGCCCCGCCCAGTGGCAAAATGTCATTATTATGTAAAAGCTCATTCTTATGAAAAATGAAGCCATTATGTAAAAACTCATTCTTAGATAAAAAAAAGACATTCTGAAATAAACTATTATGCATTAAACTAAGATTAAATAATAATAAAAATATATTTCATAATAATTACATTTTTTTCATAATAATGGGAAATATTTCATAATAATAAACATGTATTTCATAATAATGGGAAACATTTTATAATAATGGATACATATTTCATAATAATTAAACGCCTGTATTTCATAATAATAGACTCATTTATTCATTGAATTATGACACAAACAGGGCTCCATAACCCTCGCGCTAAATTGGCGCCTCCAAAATCAGCGGGAGTTTTTCTCTTTTTGTTCACAACCTGAAGTTTTCATATCTTCCAAAAGCTCCAAATGCAAAGGTGATGTCCGGTTTCAACTGGTGCTGCCACCTAGTGGATACCATGTTCGTGGCGTTCAGGCAGCCCCTATTGGAACTGACTAACATTCGTACTAAAAATATCAGAATTTTACACAGGGTTTGTTAATCTGGAGGAGGTTTTTAGTAAGGAGGTGATTTATGAAGATTTCATGAATGAAGTCCAATATTATTATCACCTGTTCTTAATAAAGTTGCGAAATTAAGGGAAAATGTATTGTTATTTCGGAGATGAAAAAAGGCTATCTTACAAACCTGATTAATATGCTGCTTAAATTACATATCCTGATCAAAAATGACTCCATGGTTTTTCACAGCGTAAATCCAGTTAATCCATTTCTCAGGTGTTTGGGAACCAAAGACAATAACCTCTGTTTTATCCAAATTTAGGTTTTGCTTCCTCTGGTTTCATGGATAAGTACAGCTGTATATCAACAGCGTAGCAATGAAAGTTAATGCCATGGCTCTGGATAATTTTTCCCAAGGGCAGCATGTATAAAGTGAAAAGGATTGGTCCCAGCATTGAGCTCTGTGGGACCCCCATAGGGCCACACATCGTGGCTGCTGTTGTTGCAGTTTGCAGTTTTCTATGTATTTATCATTGATTTAACCACACCAGTAGAATACTTGTAAAGGGAGTCAATCTCTACTCACACTTCCATTACAGTAATCCTCCACACTTCGTGGTCTCAGCAGTCGCGGTCTCAGTACATCGCAGAAGTTTCAAAAATATTCATAGAAAAAAATATTCGAAAAAAATTGAAGAAAATTAAAACGAGGTGTGCGAGGGTGAAGCAAAACCCATCACATCAAGAACGAGTCTCGGGAGGCAACAAGAGCCGACAGGGGGGCCCCATGAATGAATATCGAGGCCTGTGATTGGCTGCTATGACGGACATTACTGTGCCGTCGGTTGTCTGTACGCTGATTGGCTGACACGCGTCCCCACATCTCCCATCTCTTGATCTCGTCAGCTACACACAGAGGAGAGATCGTCAAAGTGAGTGTACCTTCCGTAGATTTTGCGTACGTGCGTACATGTATAATGTATGTACATATACATATACATGTACATGTACATCCACATCGTGGTTTTCACCATTCGTGGGGGGTTTCACAGCCTCCATTAACTGCGAAGTGTGGGGGATTACTGTATATATTTGACAAAAATGAACCCAAAAAGAAAGGAAAAATATAATTTTGGTAATACAAAGTACCCCCTTACTGTTTCCACAGGATTAAGAGGGTAAATTGATGCCCTTGATGAGCTGATCACCAGCAGGTGCTCTGCAGCATTTCGGTATATTTTAACACAATGCCATGAGGGAAAGACATAAGCACTGTTTTTTTCTTTGTTTTTGTGAGAAGCAGTTTTGCTGTACACTCACTTAACTGCATCTAAGACTAATGTCTGCAGACTAATGGCAGCCAGCATTAATGGAATAATGTCCTCTGGCAGATGAGACCAGAGAGGGGTTATTTCGCCTGAATGTCCAGCACCATGTTTGGAGAAAACCAAACATGGCGTTCCAGCAGGAACACTTCACAGCCACTGTCAAGCACATTGGAGGAGGGTTGGTGATTCAGGCTTGTTTGGACACCTGGGAGTTATTTAGTGGACTTCTCTGTATAGCAGAGTATTCTAGAGGTGAGGACATCCATCTGACAGCTGAAGCTTGGCTGAAACTGGGTTGTGTGACAGGAAGACCAAACACAGCAGCAGATCTACATCAGGATGACTGAGGACATTAAAGAATCGGGGTTCTGAAATGTTCTAGTCAAAGTCCAAACCTCGGGCCGAATGAAGTGCCGTGGTGGGACCCTCAGAGGGCTGTGATACAAGTGAAGGTCCAAAAACCTTAATGAACTGAAGCAGCGATGTGAAGAGCTGAGCAGAGTTCCTTCACAACCCTGTGAGACTGATGAAGTCATACAGGAGACAACTGCTTCAAGTTACTGCTGCGATACTACTGTTACCGGATCGACAAGCTGCTGCATCATGGGGGGTACTAATGATTTATTTTATTTTTTTCTTTTTGGCTTTGCCTTTGTGACATAAATGATGGCACATTTGGGAAAAAAATGACATCATTTGTCTGAAGTTGTTTTTACCCTATTTACCTAAGACCCGCTACAATCAGATGATTTTATTGTGTCTTTTACACCCTTTTATACTTTTGCACACACCTTAAACCTTAATGTCGACCATGACACCAGACGCTCCCCATGAGGACCAGTTTTAGTTCCCTCAGGAGGTATCAAAAACAAGAAAACACACCTACAGAAGGCGATTTCTAAACGAGAAAAACACTTCCAGTGAAAGTAATCCACGGAGCAATTATGCCTCCTTTAAACGCATGTTGCAAAACCTCTTAGTGGCGTGATTTATTGGAGTCTGTCTCTCCAGTCCGCATCTGCAGAGTTTCATTGGTTTCGACCGCAAATCTCAGATTCATCTAAGATTATATCATAATTAACGTTTACCTCCAAAGTCCAATTTTCTGCAGCGCTGGCTCTGCAAGGAGACGTGCACGCAGAAGCCTGCCCCTACGTTTGAAGGGATGGATCTGAGTTTGCAGTGATTACGGGGGGGGGGGCCTCCAGAGGCTCCTGCGCGGACCAGACCTCTTCTTCTCTGCTGACAGGCGTGAACCACTTTCGCTTCAGCTATACAACCACAATGTTGTCCGTGACCCCCATGGAACCCCCACACATTCAATAAACGCAACTTCTGACCTTGTTTCTCCAAGCAGAATGTCTCCTTATTAGAATTACATAACTGAACGGAAGCACCCCCGTCCCCCACTGCTCAGTGATGATAAAAACCGATAAACCCGTTTTGCTTTTCTGACAAACTGGCTGGTATTCTCAAAATATTTACATTCAGAGAGGCGCGCGCCCAGCTCTTATTGGAAGTCGTCCTGGATTCTCGTCCGCAGCAGCGGACGGAAAGTGGCGCGCGCAATCATTTCACCTTTCATGAAGACTTCCTGTTGTGTTCGTGTCTCGTGAAGGTGGAGAGGTGAGAAGAAAACGATTTGAAGCAGGCAGCGTTCCAGAGGCTTCTATTTCTGTTTTCCGTGACGTCACGGCCGTCTGCAGGAGAAAATTACAGTCAATTAGTGAGACAAATCCACCTCATCACCGTCAGCCGTGACATTGTCTGTGAAGAATAAGACTGCGGGCTCATTTTGATGTGTCACCGTTGTGGCTTTTGCGCTCTCAGATTCCAGGCGGAGCATTGTCCTGAGCAGCAGAACATTCCTAGCGTTGTTCATTACTGGAACTGCTCATGAGGTGGCCCGGACCGCCTCGGGCCCTCATTCAGCATGGCTCTTATCTGCAGCTCTGCAGGGGCTGCGGTGCGGTTCCTGTTATTGCGACGCCCCGGCACGCGGGCCCACTCCTGCGCCCGGTTTGGCTGCGACCGCCACTCTCGCTCTCCCCGCCGCCTCGGCAGTCAGATTGTGCAAACCTCAATGGCACAAAATGAGGATTGTTTGTTATTACAATGCCAGTCCACAGTGGCTCGAGTGTGTGCTGTTTTGACTCTGAGAACAATCAACTTTTCCAATAAAAGAGTCCCCCCCTCCCCACCTCCTGCACATCCTCTCTTTAACCCCCCTTTCCCTGTTTATTTCCAGCAATGAATCCTCTCAGTATGTCAGCATCGGATCCTCGTTCTCTGCTCTTACTGGAACAAGGGGGAACACCTCCAGTGCAGATTTTGCACAGAGAAACTGTAGGGATTTCCTGTTGAGCTGAATCAAGCAAAGACTGTATAAAAAACTGGACAAAAGTCCCTGTGATGTCTGAGGAGCAGCCTAACAGGGCGTGGGGGGGGGGGGGGGGGGACTTATATGGGAGCCTCCAAGAGTAACTGTTTTAAAACAATCAAGGGCTAACACTGGCCGGACCGCCTCTAGCTCACTAATGATCCACTGATCTACATTGACTTAGTGATGAGTGATCCAGTAGCAGCAATACGAAATAAAAATATCGATGACCGATGCACGTATTGGTCATCAATACACGTTAACACGCAAACTTTTGTTGTCTGTTTTTCTAGACTTAGGGTGAATTCCAATTCCTCTCTTAACCCTCAATCTCATCCCTCGCCCTTAACCCTCAATTTTTGACCCTCAATCTTCACCCTCTAAAGTAAGTGTCAGGGCTATCTTGTGGCTTAGAAATGGGACACCCCTCGAGTGCAGTTACGTCTTCAGACTGAATTGTATCAGAGCCCGTGTTGTCTCTGTATTCCCTGAAGTGACACAGAGATAACATTGAAAAGAGCAGCGTATATTCTCTAAATAATATTAGCAAGTAACACAATAGAGGATTCATTATTCAGTCCTCTGTCGCTACACAAGGTATACAAGTAACCGACTCAGAATCATTTGCTTCTACTTCTTGCCGCAGCCTTCACCCTTCGGTTGAGCAACTTTCACCTCAGATCATCTCAGGATCCTTCCATGTTGACTAATCGGACCGCAAACCAATAACATCTAAAACAAGTGATGCCAGAGCTGAAACGAGAAGTATTGGAAGTCTGCTGGGACCCCAGCATTCTGTTCACGACCATCGAGCTACACCGGTAAGCTTACCCAACCTGCAGGTGACTGCGAGCAGCCTGGCCCAAGAACAGCAGGCCGACCAACGGCTGCCTCCAAAGGACCATCTGTTAAGTTCCCCTTATCCGGGTTAGAAGTCCAAATCTTCCTCCTCCTCCTGCTCTCCCTGGTAAAACCCGAGGCAATCCCAAGCCAAATGAGCGATGACGTCTCTCCAGCAGGTCCTTGGTCTGCCTCTGGGCCTCCTCCTGGTTGGACGTGGCTGAAACACCTCCACACAGAGGCGACCAGGGGGCATCCTAGCCAGATGCCCAAACCTCAGCTGGCTCCTCTTTATGTGGCGTACTCTACTGAGTCTCTCCCAAACGATTGAACTCCTCACCACTTCTCGGAGAGAGTCCAGCCACCTTGCAGAGGAAACTCATTTCAGCCGCTTGTACCCGTGATCGCCCTCTTTCGTTTGCTGCCCAGCGGTGCTGACCACGGGTGAGGGTTGAAGCGTAGAGCAACCAGTAAACGGAGAGTCTTACCTGTTGTCCTCTGACAGATAATCGCTCTGTGACAAAACAGTTAAATAATCTTGATTATTCAGTCTGGAGGAAGCATAGATATGTTGGTTTATTGGAACAGATGGGTCAGCGGGCACATTGAGGTCAGTTGTAGGTCATGGAGAGGTCGGTTTTAGGGTCCAGAGGTGTTTGTAGACACGAGCGGCGGCTGCGGACATGGCACACAGTGACCTGTGACTATAAAGGCCGTATCCATGTGCTCCACACTGATAAAAATAAAGTGCCTGATCTACTTAAAAAAAGTAAGGCAACTTTTTGCATCATTTTCTCCTGTAGTTGAAACAATAGTAGTCTTTGTATGTGCAACATTGATTTTGAAAGTACAGTCAACTTACTTTTGCAAATAAAGTCAATGCAATGGTATTAAGTTGTCTTTACTTGCAAAAGTAAGTTTGTTACTAGCAAAAGTAAGTTGATGTTACTAGCAACAGTAAGTTGATGTTACTAGCAACAGTAAGTTGATGTTACTAGCAAAAGTAAGTTGATATTACTAGGAAAAGTAAGTTGATGTTAATAGCAAAAGTAAGCTGACTGAACTTGCAAAAGTAATGTTGTGCATACAAAGACTACTCTTGTTTGATCTATGTGATAAAATGATGCAAAAAGTTGCCTTACCTTTTCTCTGTAGATGAAACATGATATAGTTTTGTTATGCTGATCTACTTAAATTAAGCATGAAGCATCAAGCGTGTTGGTCTGCCCAATATAATAATTGACATTTTGATGGTGCTAGGAAAAAAATTACATAAGAACAAAATTAAGAGGGTAATTCCCTTTAAATCATAAGTACACTCAGCAAATTGTGTAAAGAGTTCCACTAGAGGAAAGGTCAAAAAGGTTTTTTTTTAAGAAAAAAGGAGTCACCATAATCAAGAGGCCATAAGTCAACAAAATTGACATGTTTTATTGCTGACAAATTCTCGCAAACGAGCAAACTCATGTCAATATATACTGCCATTGAACTGGGCAATAAATGAGTTTACTGTACAGAGCTGCAACTATTAGTTGTTTAATTTTTAAGTTTTCTATTACTAAATTTAAGGATTTTTGATTAATCTTTGAGTCATTTAAATAAAAAAAAAAATCCAAATTCAGCTTCTCACATGAGAATATATTAATATTGGTCGTGATAAACCAAGACAAATTGCATCTTGGGCTTCAGGAAACAGTGATAACATATTTTTCACAATTTTCTCTCATTCCATAGATCAATATTCATTGAAAAAAAACAGATTGTACAATAATGACAAGTACTGTTAGTTGCAGCCCTAATAATGTATACTCTGGAAAAATCTGGTACTAATTATCAAACTTAACAAAGGGGCTTGTTTACCTTGTTTAACAATAGTTACAATGTTGCAACATTTTAGTGTATTCATGACATGGAACATAGTATATACCAAAAACATTTTGATAAGAAAATAAGACCATAAACTCTATTATACTGACAACATTGGAAACACTTAAGATGCTAGCGCAGACGCGCCATAAGACAATGCCAACGACCCAACACATAACTCATGGGATTCACCCTATTACATAATGTTCTTCAAGTGAACTTTGGCAACATGTCCTCCAAAACAAACATTCAGTCTACCCTAAGGAAGTACTTGCAGGGATGAAACCCCACTGACAGCCTGACCTTAAAGGTTTGAACATCAAATTACAGTTACATTCAAAATCTGACCATACATTAATGCAAAAAACCTCACAAAATATAAAACTGTACAGTGTTTTCCTGTTCTGTGAAGAGCTGCCTCCTGTAGCAGTACCTGAAAAGCTGCTTGACCACCCAAGGTCACTTAAAATGATTCCCTTGAGCTGAGCTGAATTCTATCAGCCATTTAAAGTGACATCTGATAGACATCTGATCTGAGTTTACACCACAAAACAAATTTAAGCAGCATACACATGAGCTTCAAAAATGTAACCTGAGGAAGTGCTTTTGGAAAACCTGTGTGAAAGTGCAATGTATAACCAACAACTGTAAACCTTGATAAGAGGGAGCTTCAGCAATGTCTGTATGGCTTTTAGGCATGTAACTGACCTTCAGATCGTGGACCTTGGAGGATACTTTTGGTTTGGCATCCTCCAGCTCTAGGAAGATCTTCTGAAAAACCTCAAAGGTGTATTTCAGTTTGTTAGGGTACCTTAGTTCCAAGGCATAGATGAGGCCCATCAGGTAGCTACAAGCATGTGCAACATCAGGGATACCAAAAAGCACCTCTGCTCCCTCGACAGCTATTCCAGCCTGCTTCTGGAGATCTCCCTCTCTGTGTTTGCTCACCACAAAGATGTTGAGGACCTGTGTAGTAAGGGCCTCTTGTACAGTCTCAACATCGTCATCATCAAAAACCTGTAAAAAAAACACCAGAAAAAATAAAACCCTCTTGTATTCTAATGTGAAGGATGCATACAGTATAGGTCTTTTGGTGCTCTTTCTTTCTTTTGAAACAGTTTTCTTTACCTTGTAGTCCTTGATGAGCTCCTCTGTCTTTTCACCAAGGTAGAGAATGAGGCCTCTGATGACAGCTTCTCTTCTGGACTCAATGCTGTTGTCCTACAAAAAGAGCAATGAGACCATGTTAAGCACAGACATCAGAATGCCACTATATATAACTAACTTTTTAACTGTTGTACACAGGGTTCAAATTTTTCAATTGATGAAAAGATTTCAAAACAAAAAGGGCTCTCAGGCCAGTCAAGTGTCTATCGCTCCCGTTCTGAAATGTGGAGACATATCCTGGGCAATCCACAAATTGAAAAATACACAAAAAGGCTATTTATAATTTTTGGCCAGTAAAAAATCCTTCTGACCAGTAGATTTGAGCCAAAAGGTTAAGTTTGAACCCTGGTTGTACAGTATGTACATGCCTCATTTAACATGTCCAGGGTGTCATCAAGTTTCTTCCCAACAGCGCCTCCCTTCCTCCTGTAGAGGCTCAGCAGTCTGGGTGTGTACTGGTCCAACTTCCCCAGGAATGTGGATAGTGGCTTCAGTGTGATCCTACGAAATTCATCCTCAATCTGTAAAAGAGGTCAGAGGAGAGATAGAGAAGAAACATTATGAAATACAGGGAAAAAAAGATTACAGACACAGGGAAACAGAAACAGATCAGTGTGGAGTTAGATCAGTCTTAATATTAATAAATGCACACAGAAGGATTCACACACAAATGCAGAGGTTCACAAAATAAAAGCATTTGTATATGAATGTATCAACATCCACATGTTTTGATGAAAATTGCAAATACTTTTTAAATGCAATATATACATAAATAAAATATATAAAAATACATATATTTGTGGATTTTTGTTGCATATATTTAAAATGGCTACACTGAAAGCAAACATTTAAGTGGTCATGTGTTTGCAAGGAATGTTACAACAGAACAAGGCTGTAACTACAGCTGAGTTTTTTTTTCCCCCAACCTAAATGACTGAATAAAATGAAAATAAAAATAAGAGGACGACACATTCAAATCCTGTATCAGGATAATATACTGTTAATTTGTCATAGTAAACAGGTAAGTTTATCTTTTGCTACATTTTGGACTGGGCTGTCAAAAACAATTTCCTCAGTGAAAGACCAACTGAATCTCTGCCCCCAATATAATATGATAATCCATAAACAACTTGAAATAATCTAACATTTACTTTCCCTCAACAATTGTAACTGTCTGTACATACCTTCATCCAGCATGCTTGACACGATAAATCACCTGGTAAGGATACAATGACATAGTTAGTAACCTACCACAAAGAAAACAAAATCAAAATAAATAATTAATCTTTTAAATTACTGAACATTTGCAAACTGTATCTACAACAATTAGGTGTAAGTGGTGAGAATCATGTATCTCTATAAATCGGCTTACGTTTTCAGCTTTATAAAAAAAAAGTAGCCTATTCAGGGTTTCCCCCAGAAAACTTGTTTGTATTTGTGAATCTTTCTGTTTATTTATATTGAGACTGATCTAACGCCATAGTTTTAGAGATGTTTTAACACAGATATGTCCAGGGGGAATTTAGCCTTTTCCAGGTACCTGACTGGAAAACTAATTATATTACATTTCAGACCAACTAGCTAGCTAACTAACAATGTTTTCGAGCTATAATGTATTCTTTGTGTTTCGTTTGGGTGGCATTGCTTAGTACAGGCATTAGCTGAGTTTTTCTCCCCATCATTTTGGTATGCTGGGCTACAGTAATGACTGGTGAAGGGGGCTCGGCGCTGTCTATCACCTGCAGCTGTGCTCGCCGCGTTTCAGCGGCTAACAAGCAGAGCTAACTGCCTACAGCCACCGCTGCGACCAAAACCTCCACAAATTAACTCAAAAGCACAGCCACCCACACCCAGACACACATGGATGTTTATTTATGGCCGACTGCATCTTAAACCCTTGGTAATGGCGAACCCCGCACAGGTGTGTTGTATATGCTGGCGATAACGTGGCACCCGGGCGCCGTCTACATCCCTGTTTACTTCAAATTACAGTCGCTTGCAAACATGAGCTCCACATTTGAACAATGGACTTTAGTGTTTAACTAGCTAATGCTACATCACTAACATTTAACTTTATTTATTAACTTTATTCTTACCGTAAACGTCAGTCTCCAGTCTCACGTTCTTGAACTTCTCTCCTCCGCGGTTCCGAGATCTGGTTTGAACTAGTTGAATGCGCCACACGGGGCGCAGTCGGAGGCTAGTAAATACAACTAGCAAATTGTTTGTTTTGTGGTTCTGCTAACAAGATTTGTTGAGCCACTTACATAAAGCTTGTTAAGAAAAAAAATCAAAATGCCTTGTGTTTTGAACACATTTAGACTAATTCACAACTTGATATATTCATGTTAAAAGACTAACTTTGTTTTTTTTTGTTAATATCACAGACTTAATTACATTACAATTACATACTCCCAGATTTACTTTTTTCAGTGCACTCAACGTCTGAGTGAACAACAGGAAGCCGGGCTGCATGTTTATGGAACAGGTAGCTTTCAGCCTTTTGTGAGAGGAAGATAAGAAACAAAAGCTGCTAGTTAGATTGACTGAAATGGAAAAATACTGACTGCATGACTCTAAAAGCTTTTCAGCTTTCCTCTCCAGACTTTCCATCCTTTGGTAACTGAGCAGTGAAGGTGGGGTGAGGGGCTGTAGGTGGACGGTGGGAGCTGGAAAGGTGGGAGTCTACCCTTTCAAAAGAGGCCGAGAACAAAACAGGAAACCATCCCCTCGTTGTTTTGGCTCGTTGTCGCTCCAAGTGTTTGGAATTTGGATGAGGTGAGTTCACATGTCGCGCTCATGCGCGCGCGCACGTCAGAGCGTGCATGCACAAACACAAATGTGTCCATACGCGGCGGCGGGAATGTCTGGCATGCTTCGATAAGCAGAGGCCCAACGACAGAGAACCCCCCGTGGATGTTATGAGGAGCGATCGCTGAGCAGACTAAATACTCGCAGATACGCTCCTGCGGCCTTGATCCAATCTGGACTCGTGGGTCAAAGATGCTCGTGTTTTTATGATTTTGGCTAATAAGCTCAAAAAGCATGCTGATCTTTTCTCGTTTATCTGCTGAGTCTTGTGTGAAAGCCCCGTGTTCAGATGCAATAAAAACAGAATCGTATCACCTCCAGCAGACAACGATGTTGGACGGCTGGAACCAGCGCTGCTGCTGCTTCTGCTGTTGATGTTGTTAAACACGGTCAGGACCAGAAGTATTTGGACAAAAACAGAGTTTTTGTGACACTGGCTTTCTAAACCAATAGATTTGAAATAAAACAATGAAGATGTGATGAAAGTGTAGACTTTCAGCTCAAATCTAAGAGGTTTGACACAAAGTAAATCTGTAGGAGAAACGGCAAAAACCTCAGGTGTGACCGACTCAGGTCTTCTGATGTTGAGGTCGTCAGCTGCTCGTTTCCTCTCTTCCGTAACTGAAAAGCTGCTCTGCTGGGTTCAGATCAGGAGACTGACATCAAAGAATTAAATTCCTTTGCCTTCAAACAGTCTAGAGCTGCTTTCTCAATATTAGAGCTGAGCGATTTTATCGATTCTGCGATATATATATATATATATATATATCGATATTTCATTACTCCAGAGAGTATCGATTTTTTAGCTGCAGGTATCGATAATTTAAGCTTCTTTCAAAACCCCCGTGTCCCACCTTTAAAAGCTTGCTAGTAACAGTTTGCACTATAAATAAATGAAATCTTTTATTTATTTTGTCCAGCATTTGCAAGCTGCCTGTCAGCCATATAATGTGTAATTGATGCTTTCGGTTCAATTAATACAAACAAAGTCATTGGAACACTCACAAGATGTCACCAAAATCACTTTGTCCCTTTAAAGTCATTTGGAAAATGATGTAAATGTATTGTATGAATATCGATATATATCGTATCGTGAGCCGAATATCGTGTATCGTATTGTATCATGAGATTAGTGTACAGCCCTACAGCTGTAGCTGTACGCTACAGCCCTAGTCAGTATGTTTAGGTGTTATCATCCATCTGTGAAACTGCACCTCAGAATTGATCTACTTCTGTCAGTGGTCACATCAACAAACATCAGTGAAACCGTTGCGCTGGCATTGGTACATGCCCGCACCATGACACTACCTCCACCATGTTTAAACAACTAAAGTAAATGATTAGAGAATCTTTTCCTTGGTGAAGAGAAGTCAAGATACTCAGGAGAAGGTAGGACTGTCCCTGTCAACATCTACAACCAAGATGCCTTCGCTGATGTACATAGATACAGGGAATTTATAGCCTTCAAGAACGGGAAAGACAGATCAGACTGTTCCAGAAAACGTCTCAAAAAGCCTCCTGCATTCTGAAATCAGACTCTGTGGATGGATGAAACCAAGATAAACTTGTTTCAGAATGGTGGGAAGAGAAAGGTCTGGAGAAGGAAGGGTGTCAAACATGGTGGAGACAGTGTCATGAGATGTTCACGTGTGGCTGCCAGTAGAACGGGATCACTCTCAGCCAGCATTAGTATGTGGGGCCCATCTGAGATATAAACAGGCCATAAAATGGAGCCCAGTAAGGGATCTTCCATGAGTTCAATGTTGGTTGAATTACTCACAGCGGTTAAGCTCAGGTACACGATAATTGGATGTACGTTCAAAATGGGTGTCTTGTCCAGGTCCAGCCCAATGCAAACCCAAGTGGGATAAACATAACTGACATGCTGACTCTATGAGGTCAAAGAAACTGAATATCCTTCGATGGCCAAGTTAGTCATCTGATCTCAACCAGCTTTTCGCTGAAGATAAAACTGAAGGGAAAAAGACTCACAAACAAGCAACAACTGGAAGAGGCTGCTGTGAAGGTCTGGCAGAGCATCTCCAGGGAGGTATCTCAGCATCTGATGATGTTCATGGACTCCAGACTCCAGGCAGTCAATGACTGCAAAGCATTTTCATTCAAGTATTAATAATTGTCAGCAGGTCTCTCCTCCTCATCTTTGGGTCTGATTTTGTGTCGATCTCGCGTTGACTTGGAGGCGTCCTCGCACAGTGACGTCTGTTCTCCTCTGCTGGAGACCTCCCTGATGATGTCAGCTTTTCTCTCTGACGCTCACGACAAACAACATCAGCAGAAATGCCTCCACTGATATTAAAGCTTTTTATGTTTCCTTTTATTGTGTGGAACAATTCACCAAGATCAAAGCTACAAAAGCAAAAAAATAACAAAAAGGCCTTTGGTCCTTTTGAAAACTTCTTCAGATTAAACCATCTGTCAACCTTGTTTTCAGAGTCACAATCTTTAAATGGCAACACCTCCCTGAGAGACTTAGATCACCATGGTAACTGATGCAGGGAATGGCACCTGCTCTGTTGGAGGTCACGTTCAGAGTGTCAACGCGACCGCTGTCGTGATCCTGTCCCTGTTGAAATCTCAGAAACGGCTCTTAAATGTGCTGAGGACTCACCGTGGTCCTGCCCGTCAGAACCCCACCCCTACATTTCACAGCTTCTTCAACGGGTACCATCATTTCTGCTGCCATTTGAATCAGTTCTACTGTTTAAAATATTAATTTGAGTCAAAGTCTGAATTGTGTCAAACATGGAATGAATAATGGATGCTCAGAGTGCCTGACAGGGAAGAGAGTTTACCGTCGTCATCTCTGAGCGAGTCTGGATATTTCGAGCCAGCTGACAGCTAACTCTATGCCGCTTAATTTTCTTTGTTTTTGCTTTTAAAAAAACGTTTTACCAATTAGGAATTTATTGCAACCACTCAAACAATAATGACGATTGAATATAGCAGATAGTGAAACCTGAACTCTGCTGTTTTCTTGGCTTTATATTACTATAACATTAGACAAACAAGTTTATTTGACTCTTGCTATTTCTAAAAGAACAGATTAGAGGAAAGTTATGAAAAAAACAAAACAAAAAGGGATCTCTGAAGCACTCAGTTTGACAAAAGGAGGCACTTTTCCTTTGTTTCCCGTGCACATTTCTCTCATTAGATGCGGCGCTCTTTGTTGACGGTTAGACGTTGTCACTCAGGTTCAACAGCGCTGACATTTGACCCTGCAGAAGTGCTTCCAGGTGGGGCCTCTCTGGTCTGGGCCTGACACCGGGCGGGGACCTCCTGAAGCGACGATCGGATATTTCAACCCTAAACAATGATCTGAGTGCTCAGAAATGTCGCATGATCTTCCCGAGCAACTCCCTGGCACCAACTTCGGCATTCCAGAGCGATCAGAAAAACCTCAGGGTCCAAAGACGGTGACTGTTTTCAGTTCAGATTATTCGGTTTGATCAAAGATGACACGTAAACACTTCAGAAACCTCATTGTGGCACCGGAGAATGACGAGAGCTCTTAACGACTGACACGGGGAGACAAAATGGCTGCGAGATTGAAGTTGGTTGTTTTTTGGTTCGTGACACAGAAAACCAAATCTCTGCTGAACAGTGGAGAAATAAAAAATGCTACCTTGCTTCGATCTTTATCTGTGTGAAAAGAGACCTAAACAAGAGGAAAATGCCACAGTTGACAAACATGGCAAGTCATTTGGACCAAAACAAACAAATCAAAGTAAAAGAAAAGAAGAACCCCTGAAGACCCAACGGAGCACTTTGCATTCCGACTGGATGCCGACTAAAGGATATCCTAAGGGATATTCACCTTGGGGACACTGCTGGAAACGGAACACCCATAAAAATGACTCTTTGGATGAACTTAAAAAAATCATAGAAATAATTTCCACGTGAATAAATTGTGTCCTTCCAACCTTATTTAATTCAGTCAATCAAACTTAATTTACTTGATGGTGTTGCTCTAATTCATCTGAAAACAGTTGGTCCAACTCATGTTGATGGTGTTGCTTAAACTCATGATGAGTTAAAGCAACACCATCAACATGAGTTGGACCAACTCATGTAAATAACGTTTGATTGACTGAATTAAATAAGGTTGGAAGGACACAATTTATTCACGTAGACAGACTTAACTCAGGGTGACACAAAAATAACGTGTTAAAAATAAGGAGTATGAATCAACAAGGGGGTCAAACCAGCAACAGACTGTACATGGCAGCATTGAATTCAATAGCTAACAAATAAACACAGATAAACACCTAAACAATCAGGGCTGCAAAGGATGCTGGGAAACGACCCAGAAGGACCTGCCAGATCACTACAATATTTTGCTGCAAACCCTTTATCACCAGAATTTCATTATTTTGGGAGGTAATAGTTCGATTTGGTATTGTACTCCCAAGAGAAGAATCTCTTGTTGATATCACATTACTATATAATGGAAGGTTCAGGACACCGCATGGTGGAAGTCAAGATTTGAAGTCTATCAAATTCAATCATGACAAATAGACAAAAATAAGGGAAAGTGATAGACCGACAGCTGGTGGTATGTCTGTATGGGATTGCACTTGCATTTAGAAGGATGGTGCTAGATTACAGTTTACCCTTACCTGCACAGGTTCCAGATGTCTCCTTCCAATGGTCTACTGCGAAGTCTCGCGATAACTTCCGTGATTTTCAGGGGCAGAGAGGTCGACTTGTTGCCTCAACTTGATTGACTCTTGTTTCTCAACTTGATCAGATCTTTTTCATGTGTAGTTGCTTGCTATCACTTCAGTCTGACTTAATATAATTATGCTAATGACGTGAACTTAAAATGATCATGTCAAGCTAAATGTTGTGCTTTTGTTAATTTAACAGTCTGCCAAGTTCTTTGAGTGAAGTTACTGATTTGCTTTTCTTGCGGTCACAGCGCAGAGGACAACACCATTTTGCTGCACCCACCTACGCTAGCGCCTCCTGCGTTCCAGTATCTCATCTCGAGTGCGCGTTGTGTATTTTTCCAAGAACGTGCACAGCTGACATGTCAAACAAATGCAAGGAACGTGTGGCAGCTGTGGTGTGTTCACATATGCGTTAGAAACGTCAGGCAGTATGGTTGCCCGACCTGCAAGCGGCTGTGAGCAACAGAGCCCTGTCGCCACCAGGGCGACAGACTCCCAGTGGAGCTCCTCATCTCAGCGCTGGCTTTGGATGTCATTTTGGTAGCAACATTTGAAATGAGGATGTCAGGTCAGATTTGCTCAGAATGAATATAAAGTGACATTACTTAGCATCATAATTTAGCATAAGGTAAGCCAGCCAAGCTAAAATAACTAACTGTGATTGATATAAGGTTGGCGCTTTCCACCTGGCTCCTCATCTCTGCTTGTTTCCCCTTTACGCAACCCGGCACCCAACAGTCAAAGGAAAAAGGGGCTTCAGAATCACTCTTCAGGAACTTGTGGGTGACATCACAGTGGGTTTAGCAGTCTATGGTTTTAGCACACGTCCTTCCTGACTAAACCCTCCCCAGGTTTCAGGTCTGGGTCTGGCACTATGAGGGTTCAGGGATGTGGGGGGTGAAGGAGGGTTCATGTTCCTGCCCAGATTATCATCAGGGATGCTTTGGTCCATGAGGAAGCTGCGGATTGATTTGGGACAACTTGATAAATGACTCTGCCCATTCTCAAGGCTGGGTAGAGACTTACAGTGGGGAAAAAAGTATTCAGTCAGCCACCAATTGTCCAAGTCCTCCGACTTAGAAAGATGAGAGAGGTCTGTAATTTTCATCATAGGTACACTTCAACTATGAGAGACAAAAAGAAAAAAAATCCAGGAAATCACATTGAAGGATTTTTAAAGAATTATCCGTAAATTATGGTGGAATATAAGTATTTGTTCAACCACAAAAAAAAAAACAAAAAAAAAAACAGATTTCTGGCTCTCACAGACCTGTAACTTCTTCTTTAAGAAGCCATTGTGTCCTCCACTTGTTACCTGTATTAATGACGCCTGTTTCAAACTCGTTATCTGCATCAAAGACACCTGTCCACAGCCTCAGTCAGACTCCAAACTCAACCATGATCAAGACCAGAGAGCTATCGAAGGACACCAGGAAGAAAACTGTAGACCTGCACCAGGCTGGAAGAGTGAATCTACAACAGACAACCAGGCTGGTCTGAATAAATCAACTGTGGAACCAGTTGTAAGAAAATAGAAGACTTACAAGACCACTGATTATATCCCTCCATCTGGGGCTCCACGCAAGATCTCATACTGTGGGGTCAAAATGATCATGAGAACGGTGATAAAAAATTCCAGAACTACACGGAGGGACCTGATGAAGGACCTGCACAGAGCTGGGACCAAAGTAACAAAGGCCACCACTACGCTGAGAGGGACTCAGATCCTGCAGGACCAGGCGTGTCCCCCTGCTAAGGACAGGAATCCAGGCCCATCTAAAGTTCAACAGAAGAGGATTTAGAGAACATCACGTGATCAGATGAAACCAAAACAGAACTTTGTGGTAAAAACTCAACTTGTCGTGTTTGGAGGAAGAAGAATGCTGAGAAAGAACATCAGACCTACTGTAAAGCATGGGGGTGGAAGCATCATGCTTTGGGGCTGTTTTTCTGCTAAGAGGACAGGACGACAGATCCGTGTTCATTTATCGAGAGATTTTAAGCCACCAGAGAGAGCATTGAAGATGGAACGTGACTAAGGTCTTCCAGCATGACAATGATCCCAAACACACCACTCAGGTAACGAAGGAGTGGCTGCATTAAACAGCATATTTAGGTACGAATAAAAGAAGGTGGGGGTATGAGGATATAAGGTGCACAGTCAAGTCCTGAGACGGCATAACAGATACTATATACAGATGCTATATACAGATTTTTTTTTTTTTTTAGTTTACACATCAGGTGGAATATTGCACAGACTGGTTCAGGGCAGTTATGGCTTTGGGGAAGAAGCTGTTTTTTAGTCTGTTGGTTTTGGACCTGATGACCCTGTAGCGTCTTCCTGAGGGCAACAGGTCCAACAGGTCAGAGCCGGGGTGTGAGCTGTCCTTCATGATGTTAGTGGCTCTGCTGAGGTAGCGGGAGGTGTAAATGTCTGACAGGGAGGGGCGAAGGCGGCCCATGATCCTCTGCGTTGCTTTCACCACCCTCTGGAGCCGTTCTCTGTCTGCAGCGGTGCAGCTGCCGTACCAGACTGTAATACAGTACGTCAGCAGGCTCTCGATGGATGAGCGGTAGAAGGTCAGCAGCAGGTTGGAGTCCAGGTTGTATCTCCTGAGGACTCTCAGGAAGTGCAGCTGCTGCTGAGCCTTCTTGGTGATGGCGGTGACGTTCTCAGACCAGGAGATGCTGTCTGAGATGAGGACGCCAAGAAACCGGAAGGTGTGGACCCGTTCCACCCTCTCGCCGTTGATGTAGAGGGGGGCTGGGTCGGTGTTGTGTTTCCTGAAGTTGACGATGATCTCCTTGGTTTTTCTGGTGTTCAGAGCAAGGTTGTTCTCTGAACACCAGGCTGTCAGCTTCAGGACCTCCTCTCTGTAGGCTGCCTCGTCCCCCTTCCAGATGAGTCCGACCACCATAGTGTCGTCAGCAAACTTCACTATGAGGTTGTTGTTGTGGGTCGGACTGCAGTCGTTGGTGTCCAGGCAGTACAGGAGGGGGCTCAGCACACAGCCCTGAGGAGCGCCGGTGCTCAGCATACGGGTGGAGGACAGGTGGGGGGCAAGTCTCACAGTCTGGGGTCGGTTGGAAAGAAAGTCTTTAATCCAGGCACATGTGGGAGGGGGGAGGTCGATGGTGGTCAATTTGGTGATGAGCATGTCTGGGACTATTGTGTTGAAGGCAGAGCTGTAATCCACAAAGAGCATCCGTACGTAGCTCTGCTGTTGCTCCAGGTGGTTCAGAGCAGAGTGCAGAGCTACAGCGATGGCGTCCTCAGTGGATCTGTTTGCCCGATAAGCAAACTGGAAGGGGTCGAAGTCTCGGGGAGGTGGTTCTTTATGTGGTGAAGAACTAGTCCCTCAAAGCACTTGGTGATTACCGGGGTGAGGGCCACTGGACGTTAATCATTCAGGCTGGTGACGGGAGACTTCTTCGGTAACGGGATTATGGTGGCTGATTTCAGGCAGGACGGGACCACTGCCTGGGCCAGGGAGGTGTTGAAGATCCTGGTGAAGGTGAGGGTGAGCTGGTGGGCGCACGCTTTGAGCACCTTGCCTGGAACTCCGTCTGGGCCGGCAGCTTTCTTGGTGTTCACTGTCAGGAGCACCCGTCTGACATCATGCTCCTGTACAGTGAGTGGAGTGATGGGGGACCCTGGTGGGGGCGGGGCTGGAACAGCTGGGTGCTGCTGTGGTGTCTCAAAGCGAGTAAAGAAACCATTCAGCTCAGCAGAGGAGCTGAATACTCTTTTGCTCCACTGTATATCCGTGAAATGTGCACATGTACATACATTCAAAGCGTTTTTTGAATAGTTACGTTTCCTGTGAGTGTTTAACAACTTGATACAATCAAATCTTGTGCAGACCATGGCAGCTGGGGCATATCCCAGCATGCATTGCCTGTCTGTTGGTGGGTTGTGGAACCGCATTTCCTCAGCAACTTCATATCCTTAGATAATTAACACAGTCCTGCGGTTTTGTTTGTGTTGTCTCCCGTCTGTCGCCACTGTCAGCTTTCAGACAAACTGTGGAAGACCTGCGGACAACAGGAGATCAAACTGCTGTGGAGTAACTGCACCACCGAGCAGATCATCCGTCTCTCAAGTTACAAAGCAGCTGATCAAAGCCTTGATCATGCATGATGATGCACCTCTTTCCATCGCAAGCTGAGCTGCAGATATCAGTCATCTCTGGTTCAGAGCATAATCAGCGGAAGATCATCTGTTACCACTAAGGCGTGCTGCATTAGTGGGGCTGGGAAAATAACCATTCCTTTCCCAGACACCTCAAGTGATGCTGGCGTGTGAGCTCAGGGGTCACCACAGAGCAAGCGCAACGTGAATGTGAGGAAATTCTCTTTACAAAATCCTCAGCATATGCCTGCAAGCATGCTTACTGTAGTTGTAATCTCCCCTGAGGAGTCTGCGGCACCTCTGATATCACAGTAATTTCACTCTTTGTCTGCTCTACCTGCAACTCTCCTGGAGAGTCGGCGCGCAAAACATTAAATCACTGCCGGTGGAGAGGACGGCTTTTCATTCAGACCTCAAGTGAAGCATATGGAAAACGTTCCAGGGAAGCGTTTCAGACTGAAACTGAAGCATGAAACCTCCATGATGCCTGAAGTAACTCCTAAAGAGTCATGCAACTGATTCTGTTCAGGTTATCAGTCTGATTTCACTCAACCTGAACGCGACAGTTCATGGAAGGACTGCAGAGCTGCAGGGAGGTCTGGAGACTGCAGCGCTCCAGGGAACGGACAAGCGCAGAGGAAGAGGATGCTGTCTGATGTGTGAATGAATGATGTCAGCTGCCACCTGCTCCGCACAAGACCCCACAAGCTGCATGTCGACTGGTTGTTTCCCAGCACGTCTGTCCTCACAGCCGGCCTGTTTACAGTCTGCTGACCCGGAATCACCGTCCTTCCAGTCAAAATTCCTGTTGTTTTGTGCCATCGCCCTCTCCTCCTCTTCCTCCCCTTCATCTTCATCTTGTTTTGTGGATGTTTCCAACTTAGAAGAAGGAGAAAGACTTGATTATAGTCAATTCTGTTTTCATCAAAATTCAAAACCGTCAAGTTTTCTTGTAAACGATAAATAAATAAAACAAAAAAACAGCACTGTTTAATGAGTAGTTTGCTTTGAAGTTGGAAGTTTTTTTTTCCATTTTGCAAATTATTATTTCACAAAAGAAGTGAAGCTTTTGGTAAAACCCTGTAGCAACCTTTCAAAGTTGAGTCCCACCTGGAAGTCAGACCAGGTGCAGTTCCTTCAATGACCACTAGAGGGCAGCTCTAAAACTGTGGCAATTTCCATCAAACTCCATGTTAAAATGTTCCACTTTACAGCAGAAATCAACAAATGTATGTGCCTCAAGTACAATTAAACCACAGATTTATGCATAACTAAGGGCAGGGTTGTGTAAGTGACCATTGCATCGCAGTCTAAGGTGTTGACGAGCTGCTGTCACCACTATTTAGTCAGCTATCAGGCCCGTTACCAGTATCGTGGTTTGAAAACGTCACCAGTTCTAAATCACAGAAGAATCGTCTCGTGTTATTTCCCAGCAAAGTCGTGAGAGTGCAGGGGTCCACTTAAGTTGCGCGCGTGGCCAAAAGAAGGGGAACGACAAGCATTTTTCCACCAGCCAGAGAAAAAAACATTACTGGAAATCCTCAAACACTGCTTGGAGAAGGAAGGGCTTCTGACCTGCAACGTCTGTTTTAGAAGCCTAAAACAGAGATACCTGGAACACCCATGAACATTTACCGCAGCGTCACACACCGCTCTTTGTCAAATTTAAGGTGATACTGTCTTAAAATGTGTGTTGGTCAAATAAATACTGTAGTCGTGTTATCAAAGTGGCTAATTAACTATCCAACATCCTAACTACCTCCAAACATTATGTCACAGAGTGGTGATGAATGGTGACAAATAAGATGTCCTTTTTGACTTATAAAGTGATCCCCTCCTCGTATGTGGTTCAAATCTCGTCTAAAACCCTCCACGGGTTAGCATAATATCCATGTACGGTCGGAGCCTGCTTGTGGTGCTTTATTTTGAAAATTCAACCCAGTTCTCTGTGCCGATCTCGTGTTTTCCAACTCGATGCGCAGTGTGTAAATTGGCATGGTTAAGCAGCAGGCCAGGCTCGACGTGTAACCTCTAGCGGACGGTCGCCTCCGGGACGCTTCTAAACCGCCGCAGGGCGCCTCTGGTCCGACTGCACTCCTTGGCTTGAATGGCAGCACCTGGCATGGTGTATCCTGTGGGTCTTGTTTACAAAGCTAGTGGTCGTGTTTCGGCTGGCTTTCAGGATGGTCGGGGTCAGCTCCGGCTAACGTGGGTGGCATCGCGGAGGGCTCATCCAGTTCCTTCTCACAGTTCATGGTCTCTTCTAAGTTTTGTCTTTTGCACGGTGTTCCAAACATCTGGAAATATGACGTCAGTGCAGATCTAAACCTTTTATCCCCAGTAACCTTGTTCTTGTTATGTTTTCTTGCGCTTCTACGGTTATTAGTATCAGACACTGTGGAGGACGTTATGCAGTAATGTAATATTCTATTAGAAGGTTGGGGGTCGTCTTTCATCCTCCTACGCCACCCCCCCCCCCCCCCCGGTTCACCCCCCCAGCCCCTGCCCCCCCAGCTGCAGGTAGACGGCAGCACGAAGCCGTCTGTCGACGCCTGCGGCCTACGCAGCAAGGTAATGGAGCAGTTAAGAGTGTTTGAGGTGCGTGTCTGTCAGCCAGTGCGGGATGACTTTGGGATTAGCGTCACAGCAGAGCATCAGGGCTTTCTCATCATATTTGAAATGTCTGGGTGACATCATTCTGGGCAGAGCTGCGTTGCATGTCATCAGCTTCTGATTTTCCCGCAGCAGCGCAAGTAAGTATTTCACAGAGCTGCCACGTGTGAGGGCCGGTAAAGTTTGTGTCGGTGATGTTTCCGCTGCACCTTTGATGGCTTTAATCGCCCCACTAGGGGCCTGATCTCTGACCCCCAGGTCCACCTCTGACCCGGGATCCTGTTGCCTGGAGTCCTCTGAGGAACGGCCCAGGAATTAGGAGAAAGCTGGATGTACATACAGGCAGCAGAAATGGCGATTTGCCAGATAGCTTCATGCTTCACCAGGCTGCCCCCAGGGCCCGTTAACTCAGCGGATGAGGACGAGGAGGTCTCGAGCTGCCAGAGAAGCCAGCATCAGATCAAGAATGTGGATAGCGCTGTTTGTAAAGATCTGCCTGCGTTGAAATAAGAAATAACAAATATCTAAAGTGATTCATCTGGTGTTATAAACAGCATCGGCAGGTGTGAACAGATCTGCTGATGTTTTCTAACACCCAGACTAACAGCGCACAGACAGGATGACAGTCGGGGGAAGAAACTCGTGCATGCGCTCCTCTTTACTCCTTAGATTAACACGCAGCGAACAGACCTGTTAACAGGCTTCGAAAACAACATCAGCTTGATGAGCTGCTCTGATCATCTCTCACCTTTGAATCAGCACAAGTTCGATCGGTTTCGTGTTCCTCACATGACATCAGATCGCAAAACCAAATCAGAAAAGACGTAGATGGGAGAAGATGTTGTGAAAGTAGAAAAAGGCCTAAACCCGGACCCTGATGAACCCCACATGACTGAGGGAATTAAAAAAAACACATGTACAGATGATCTGATCCTTTTTTAGTTTTATCTTTTTTTTTAATTGAGCAACATTTTCTATTAAGATCCTTTTTTTAATTTTTAATTTTTAAATTGTGCAACATTTTCTTTTTTCTTTTTTTTAAATTGACCAACATTTTCTATTTGGGGCAAGAATCTGAATCCTGAACAAATGCAGGAGCTCCGTATAAAATACGGATAAATACTCGGCACGCTCGCAGCTTCGTTGATTGCGTACGGCCTGAGGGACTGTAACAAAACCCTGTGGGAGTTTTTCCCCTTAAAGTCCCGCAAAAACACGAATCCAAGGCCAGGCGTGTCTAATCCCCAACCTACACGGGAAAATATGACAAACACCATGAACAACGGGCGGGGCAAGGCTTCGGTGGAAACGCTGTGTTTGTCTCTGCAGCGGCGCAACTAAGTGGTATCCAACAAACAGAAGGGCCGTTGGCAGCAGGGCTGTTCACGCTGTCTGCAGGTGAATTACTGCGAACAAACGCCGCATTAGCCGCCATTCAGCAGGCCAAATGGGCTGGAATAAGTAAAGATCAGTGAATCAAACATGGGCAGTGTGCTGGATTAGCTGTGACTGTACGCTGCGCTCTGATTCAGTAGATGCTCTACCGTTGGCGGTGCGGATCGCTGCTGCGAGCGTGGCATGAATGGAATGATTGCTCATGTTTTTTCAAGGATGTGTTTTTCGGAGGCGTGTTTGTGTTGAGACAGAAATCAGGATTACAGTCTCACCTGATACAGTTGGTATCGGTATTCTCGCCTTTATTTGTTTATTCCTGAGATCACAGTGATGGATGAGGATTCCAGGTACTGCAGGTATCTGTTCTGCAGATCAGTTCGCTGCAAGCGATAATGTGTTGAAATAACAGGATCCCTCCCGTCTTTGAGCTCAGCATAGTTTTGAAGAGACGATCCCAGGCAATTAAAAAAAAAAACGTGCTGAAACCACAAAACAGACTCCCTGAAAACTCTCCCCTCGTGTAGGTGTTGCTCCACGACGCTCTCTTGACTCTGATGTCGCCTTCATTCCTCTCGTTCTTTCAGGCTTTTGTCCCTGACTCCGGTCCTCCCCTGGCCTTTCAGGACTGCGCCCGTTTCAGGGTCACTGACCAAGAATGACCCAACACAATAGTCTTGGTCTGAGACATGGACTCAACTTGCTTCCTGCGCAGAGGAGCGCAGCCGTTTCCAGAAAACAGAGATGGTGTTTGCCCAGCAGAGATGTGTGTCGTTTCTTGCTCCTGCAGCTCCAGAAGAGAAAACGTTGCGACCATATGGAAAACGCACAAGAAAGGATCAAATGAAAAAGTGCTGAAATTCTTATCTTTACTTTGACTGCAAGTTTACTTCATTTCATTTGTAAATGTATGTCCATTTCTGCATTACACGCCTTCAACAGGCGCCAAAAAAAAAAGCAGATCTGGATCCACCACCAGCAGAGTGTCCACGCTGAAGAAGATCTCCACCCGTATGACATCACAATAAACGGATAACACATGACCATCCATGCTAGCCCAAGTGAAACGGGGCTGAAAGCTCCTCTGGAAATAAGCTTTGTTGTCGGTTCTTCTTACCTCCTGCACTCTGGGACAGTTACAGTTTTATTATTCCACCTCCACTCTCTAGCTGTGCATTCACAGTGATATTCCCTCCCCAATGCATGCAGTCACAAAGCGCCGCAGCTTTCCTTTTTCCTCTACTTGGCGGTCTGCAGGCAGTCACAAGTCCCAAATGTCTGTGGTCACTGGCTGCCATTTTTCAGCCGGCGCTGAATCATGATAAATAATGATTGGATTTGGGGTGTTGCTGTGGCTGTGGGAGGGAGACGCCTCTCAACTGGTGCAAGCCCCTCCAGGTTGCTAACTATGGCAGCAAGGTTTGACTCAAACCAACCAAGAGTGGGATTTTTAACTGCTCCCACTCAGCATTATCTTGTTCTAATTCAATCAAATGTCACTTTATACGCAGATGACACTATTATTTATGTTCCTGATCAGTATTCCAGATCTGGAACATACACTGTTTGCTCCAGACTGAAACTGAAAATGACCATCAGTGGACATTAAGATGCTCGAGTCTCTGGTCTCCGTCTGTGTCCTAAAGTGCTACAGCATCAGTCATCTTCCTTTCCCGCCTCTCCAAAGACGACACATTGCACCATTGCGGTGATCTGTCAGCAGCTCTCCTCCCGGCTCTCACTTTTGAAAAGCATCTGTTTTGGCTCTGGCCGTTTAAAATTCTTTTATCTACAGAGGAACATAAGGGTTTTTCACCTCCTCCGTGACACTTTAATGCCTTCTTAAGAATAACAAACACGCTGCCAAGATAAATCACGTCCTGTTCCACTTCTAAAGGCTGCCATCTAATCTGTCTGCTGTCATCCTCACAGAGAGACAGATAAAAAGAGAGGAAAGTCATCCGTCTCAATACTAAACCATGTTCGTACATGTATGTGGTAGCTGCATTCACTTTAAATAGATTCACTAAGTGCAGCAACGTGAGCAAAACTGTAAACGTGTCGTTAGTAATATCCGACTAACCAACCGAGGCTGAGAGCTAGAAAAGGAAGAAGTCCATGTAATCCCTCTGATTTGATGGAGCCATGGACTGATTAAAAAAAAAAATAACTGGATGTCACCCATAGGTTTCTGAAGAGTAGCTGTGAAGGCTCTTCTTCATCACTGCACAGCAGAAATATTGGTAGCAGCTGACTCCACCCAACCCCAGTTGATCCACACATCTGAAAGTGGCCAGAATGATCAAGTCTGCCAGCCTGGTGGACCCCCCATCCCCAGTCACCAGGAGGGCCCAGCCTATATTCAGCTGGAGGAGCTGGCTGTTCTGGCTAGTGGCCGGTGAACTAGAGGCTTTGGCCCATGGCAGCGGACAGCTGTGGTCGAAGGAAGCTGCTGCATGCTACCTAGCTAAGCTTCATCGCTGGACCCGTCCAGACCAAGCCAGAACCAGTCGCAACACGATTAATAGCACAACAAGCCATGTTATCTTCAAAATAAAAGTGTCTGTGCTCTGTTAGGTCTTCATCGGCAGCTCTGATGTCAAGTTTGCTCATAAAACACGTGAGCCTTTGTCTAAAAAGTCCTTCACTTTGTGCCGTGGCCCAACTCAGATGTCACAGCGTGGCATAAACACACAGCCCACTGAGAGAGGAACAGGTAACAACTGTGCGCTGAGGCGTTCGGACGTCTGCACTGCGCCGTGCAGGACATGCAGATATGAGGTGTTTTACTGAGTAGATAAAGGAACTGAACCGGGCCACTCTGCAGACTCATTTCTGATAAATCTGTCTCAGTCTTGTTATCGCTCTGCAGGCACCACAGAGCTTTCGCCTTTTTTTTTCTTTATTTTTTTCAGCTTTGGAAATCCAAACTGGAATGTTTTTCCAGCCTTAAAGGAACACGCTGCTCCCCTTGTACTTGTAATCGACTGGCAAACATGAACTTTCATCTTCAGAACTCAATATTCCATCAATAAAGTGGAACTGTGCCTCAGTATTGTGGCTCTGTGTTTGAAGGAAATGATATAGTTTGTTGTAATTTTGTTGTTTGCACCTGCAGCGACCTCCAGCAGTAGGCGATCTGAAGGTGATGGGGTGTTGGTGAGTATTCAAAACTATAATGTGCCAAATAAATTCAAATATTCTGTACCAAAGCTCAAGGTGCCTGCTGATGTTCCTGCTGGAGTTAATTCTTATAAGTCACTTTAATGGTGCAGCATCTCTGAGGCCTGAATAGTGGATACCAGACAATCTGCTTAGATTATTCTGACTTCTGAACGTACCTTCTGAGATGCAAATAAATCTTATCAGAGCGTAATTAGATTCTAGAGAGAATAAATCCAGGTGTGCTATGTTGTGACTCCAGTGACAGACTGTGTTGGTCTGGAAGGAGGAAGCATCACTAAGCAGCGGGCAGCTTGTCCTAACTGAGGGTCACCACATGCAGGAGTCATTTCTGATGTCATTTGAAACAGGAAATCCCTCTGTGGATGTCTGCTAGTACCTCCACTGCTGAAGGAGCCGGACAGGATCATCTTCAGGACCCTTCCAACCGCAAATACGCCTGCTAATGGGCTTTAGTAGTTGGACCAGCGAGTCCAAGCAGAGCTCCACTTATCCTGGTTTTAACTTTGGCAGCACTCGTTTCAGATGTCATTTCAATAGCAACATCTGAAATGAGGATATTCGGACAGATGTGATGACATCGAATGTATTATTAATTAACATCATAGGTTAGCATGAGCTAAGCTAGCCAAACTGAAATAGCTGAACTTGCACGGGCATGTTCCAGCCAGCTTCCAGTGCTACTCGTTGCACCCACTTGCAGCATGGCGCTGTGCAGTACAAGGAAAAAGAAGCTTCATGAGCACACAGTAGAAAACCTATGGGTGATGTCACAGTAGGGGTTTGTCCAGTTCTTCTTATCCAAACTGTGGTTAGGACCCCCGGTCAAGCATTGCCCCCATCAAAACTTGGGTGGTCGGGGCGGCGTTCCAACTTTTCCCACCCCAACACGTACGTCAGCCAATCGCGTACGTCAGCCAATCGAGTCATGGCCTCACAGTTAGAGCCAGCTGATGACATTGCATACGGAGGCGGGACTAAATCAAAGCGTGCAGGTTGTGTGTGAAGCACGCAGGGACAAATTTGATCAGAAGCCTGGGTGCTCCAGCTGCTGAAAGAGGTGGAACCCGACAAGCTGTTGGGCCAGATGTCCTCCGTTTAGCCCCGGCTCGCAGCCTCTGAGTAAAGCTGCTTAGCTGTGCTCAGCTTGAGCTGCAGCTTTTGTCACTTCCTCGTTGATGACGCGTTAGTAAACCGGATGTAGCCCCTCTGACAACTATAACTAAAGAGCAGCAGCAGCAGTGCTTTTACCTCATTGCATGAAGAGTTATGTTAGAAAAAATAAGACAAGTCAATAACTGACAGGCAGAAGGTTTTACTTCTCAAACGTTTTGTTTCATGTTTCCAATTTCGTTAAGGTCTGATGAGAAGATGTTGTAATGTAAACATTGTGTAAAAGGGAAATCAAACAAAAATTGTTCACGCAACTGGATTCAGAAACACTGCAGTGGGAGCATAAGTTATCAGCAGTTGAAGTATCTGAATAACTTTGATCACTGATGGGTGTGGATTAATGTTCTCCCTCTCTCATTTTCAGTCTTATTTATTCTTTAAACATTGGTTTAATCAGATACTTTCTACTGAGGCCAGCTTCCTTGTATTGATGGGAAACCGGGTCAGCCGATAGTGCACGCCTTTTTAGTTAGAAAAAGGCAAAGCTGAGTTTTGTCAGAGCTTGTAACAAGCAGCCCCAGCTTTTCCCTGGCTGTGCTTGATATATCAAAAATGTGTTGTTTTCGCAATGTGAACATGGGAAACATTAGTTTCGCAGAAACAGTGAATATATCGCAGCAAATGGCGGTTTATTATTTTCCAAATACCATGTAGTTACACTATTAATGTCAATAAAATATCGGAAAAATCAGAGGAAACCTCAGCGCTCGAGATGCTAATTCAGATGCTAACTTACATGGAGAGTGTTGTGGTGACAGAAGGGAAAGACAGAACTAGTGCTGGGCGGTATGACCAAAAATTTATATCACAGTATTCTTCAAAATTATATCGGTTTCACGGTATATCACGATATTTTTTTTTTGAAGGCACAGCTGGGTGTCAACCACATCTTCTAATCATTTAGAGAGAAATTACTGCAGTAAATTGGCGAATTATCTATTTTACTGTCACGAGGAGTGAATATTGTAGAAAAACATTCAAATCTACACTAGTATTAATACAGGTTTGCATGGCCTCACAAAATGATACTATTCATCTGACTTGACTTTTCTACAGCAGTAACATTACTAGTGTTACCTGCAGAGGACACAGACCTCAGCTTCATGCATTCCTTGTATCCTAACAAAGGTTTGCGGCTTAGGTGGTGTAGCAGATTGCTGGTGTTGCCTCCCGCAGCTACAACTTTAGCTCGGCAACATTTGCAGATTATTGTAGTTTGTTGGACGTCGTCTTTTTTAAATCCAAAAAACTTCCACACAACAGACATGGCTCCTCGTTTAGGAAGAAGTTCCTCAGTCTCATGTTGCCGTTCTGGAGCTTCTACTTTGGGACTTTTGCTGTTTGCAGCCATCACCGTTTAACCATTAATCTAGTAGCATGTTGTGCCTCCAGTGCAACTGCAAAACAGTACCCTGCAAACAATGTTCTGCGGCACCGTGCGGCGTTCCCAACGTTGTGTACGCTACAGTACATATTCACCGGTATTACGGTCGGGGGCGCCGAAAAGGGGGGGTAAAGGATACGGATTATAGGGGCCCATGATTGAGGGGGGCCCAGAGAGGCCCTTAATGGTGATCAAAAATAGCATCAACAAATTTCGCCGCTGTGTTGGGGGGCCCGGTAAAGATTCTTTTCATGGGGCCCAAAATCCCTTGCGGCGCCCCTGATTACGGTATATGAAAACTTCATATCATAAGAAAAATAAACACCGGTATTCGGTATGAACCGGTATACCGCCCAGCACTAGACACAAGTGAGGAAAAACTTGGGCAAAGAAGTCAGTTTTAGCTGCAAAGGAGAAAGACTTTGACTGCTGAAACATATATATATATACAGTCATGGAAAAAATTATTAGACCACTATTTTTTCTTCATTTCTTGTTCATTTTAATACCTGGTACCGCTAAATGTCATCATGTGACTAAAACAGACAGAAAAGAAAACACTGAATGCATAAAAGCAGTGTTTTTGGCAGTACAACGCCATAGCTATTGATGTAAAAACTTAAGTGATTTAGGTTATAATCAAGAAAACCATGGAAAATGGTAAGATATCAGCTCTTAAATAAAACTCTTATGAGCAATCTTTGTGGTTATCGTTATGTTTGTCCAAACAAATGTACCTTTAGTTGTACCAGGCATTAAAATGAACAAGAAACTATAGAAATAGAAATATATATATTATTTCATATATATAAACATATATATATTTTCCACTTGTGAATGATTGTTTTTCCCCCTGGAACACCCAAATCGACGGGATCAATCATTTGGCTGGAGCGGTTGTGTCTTGTTTTAGTAACCATGAAGATTGCTTAATTTATGTTGCAAGTCTATCTATTTTGGGGAACACAGAGCACCTGGTGAAGTCGTTTTCAGTAGCGTCTGTGCTGGCAGTCGCAGATCAAGGACGGTCTGTTCACAGCATGCTTATATCCAGTGTGTAAATCTGGGGAATAAGATGCTGCATAAATGACTTATAGCACACTGGTCCCTTCTCTTTGAATGGGTTTCCTGTGATGCAGGTTTCAAAGAGGTTCTGAACAGGTGAAGCCACCCGAACACGCTCTAATGCACTCAGTGCAAAGTTGGATTGTACAGGGCCTTGCCATTGCTGATGTCTTTCCCTGTTGCTGTTGTGTTAAGACACACCTGACTATTCCAGACCTTTTTTTTTTTTTTTTAGAAGTTGGCACACCTGCTGATGATCAACTGGGCTGATGATTCACTGCACCTAGATGAAACTTTCTCTCTTAAATATTATGAAAAAAGTCACTTGGTGTTTCACACATTATTTAATAGGTCACGTGTTGTTGAAGACCAGGTGATTAAACCCCCGCTGATTAAGGTTTTCTGACACTCAGGTTATCTCTTTGAGAATCAAGCACCTCTGCATAGGTTTTCCTCAAAAAAGAAAGGGCAAAAGTATGAATAGGCTGCAGATTTTTTTTTAATTACAATAAAACCTTCCCTCGCTGCAGTTTGACCTTCACAGCTGAGATGCATTTATAAATATTATCTATTAAAATGGGAAGCTGCATGTTGTGTAATATGAAAGTAAGACACAGCTCTGTGTTGTCTGTGTTGTTGATTGAGGCTTCTGTATTCTGTATTCTGTATTCTGATTTTCTTTCTTGCAGCAGACAGTCGCTGTGAACTGTGTACTGGGCTAATGGAAACAACCTAATTATTATGGAACGAGCAGCACAGTGTTTACCAGCAACAAAGAACAAGTCTTGTTTTGAATTCTTATCAGAAAGAGTCATATTTTGGTACAGTAAGTGACGTCAGGTGATTACCACAAAGCTTCTGCTTCTTCAGTATTTTTTTTTCATTAGAGCACCCAAACAAACGTGCAGCTCTTCCTTTTGTTCCAGGCCCAAACATAAACCTCCAGAGCGATATCCGGCTTGATTTGTCTTCAGTCATGTCACACAGTCTCAGATAACATTGTGCGTGGGGTCACACCTGCAGGCCGTTACTGTACCACCTGCAAGCTCGCACGCACGTTACAATAACTTTTGCGAAAGCTGCAGCTGTTCCCTCTGCAGATGGCTCTGCATTTATCAGCACAGTAGGGAGGATTCAGGAACTGCAGCATTGTATTCTGTGGTGTTAAAAGCAAGTCATTTTAACTGCTTAGTGGTTATTATATTTGTTGAAGTTGGCATCTGACCTGACAATAAACTGCCATGGGAGCATGATCACTATTATTTTGAAGAGAATGTATTATTGTACTGTCAACTGTACGAACAGACTGCTGTGACCAGCTCTGGGTTGGCCTCGAAGGTTCTGAGGGTGAAGGCTCCTGAATGGACTTGCAGCCAAATCGGCCTTCCACCAAAGTGCAACTGCCAACAACTGACCAACCTTGGCTGACCACTGCTTCAGCAGAGCCACCTCCGAGCACAAACCATTGAAGGCACAAAGGGCCCAGGTCGCGGTTGCAGTCAAACTGCACCGACGGATCGCACGGCTGATCACTCCGGGCCAACAAGCTGGGCTTCGACATATGGCTGTGGTAGCACTGGCAGAGCTTGGATGGAGCTCTAGCAGTCATCCTTTCTGGTGTCGTTTCAACAGCAACATCTGAAATGAGGAGAGATTGAATCACAATGTAAAGTAACATTTCCTTGCATCATAAGTTAACAGGTAGCTTGTGGTAATGGACTTAGGGAGGGCATGAGCCTTCTGACTGCCAGGCTTGTTCATTTTTCCCATCTGCCCATTTTTGGATTAAGCAGGTTTGGCCGGAGCCAGTTCCCACCAACATACCGTTCCATAGGCTTAAAACAACTGGCTTCAAAAGCACTCTTCAGAAACCAATGACTGATGTCACAGACGGCTTGCTTTATACACTCTATGGTCAGGAGCTTCAGGAGCATCCCAGATGGCCACTTAACAATTGGACTGATGTTCTGGTCAAAAAACAAACAAACAAACAAACAAAAAAATGGCACTCGGTCAATCGTGTTGTTTCCCTCGACTGAGATGTCAGTGTTTTGTACTCCGGTGGTGAAGACAGAGCGAAGCCATGAGGCATAATGCTGTGGGCATGAGCCTAACCGTAATTAACCAGATCATGATAAAGAATCAGCAGATCTTTTCTACTCTGTGGGGTCTGAATGTAACCTCTTAAGGCGGGTGAGAAGTTTGTCAACCTGCTGTTTCTCAGAGAGAAGAGCCAGTTTAGTGTCCATTACTTGATTAAGATGTTTTCTGGGTGTCTGACTATTGAGACTACCACGACATGAGCCAGAACTTGCTGGATGAATCATGTCTTCCATATAGTTTGAACAATTAATAAAGGCATGGATGCATATCTTCACAACAATGACATTGCATGAAATGGTCTAATGTCACTCTCAATCTGAAAACTAGATGCAGTTTCACCTGGCCTTAATGGGTTAACTGAACATCTGTCTACACCTCCCTCGGCTCACCTGGACAGTGCTAGTCCAGGTAGGTCATGTCAGTGCAGTCAGAGTTTTAACTGGAGGTGTGCTTGAGAATTCCTTATTTGTCCTTTTGTCTCCGTGCCCTTGAGTCTCTGCTCAGTCCAGTGCTACATCAGTGCCATAGGGGTTAATCATCAATCCAAAACAGCAATGATTTCCTTCAGGACTTCCTCATAAATTGTTTGCAAATATAAATGAGGAACCATGTCCTCCTCTTTTTTTTGTAAGGGATTAATTTCTTGGATGCATTTCTGTTCTTCAGATCCAGGTCTACCTGGAGGGCCTAATGATGAACCTTCAACTGACCTCAAGCTGTACTGAATTGGATTCACTTTGTTTTTTTTTTTTTTTACCTGAATATGTGAGATTTGGCTTTACTTAGTAAACTTCATCTTATTTTCAGTATCATGCTAAAATTCCTTGGGACAGATTTGGTAGTCTTACTCAAGGACTTGCGTCTCAGGACTGGATAGGTTTCTTGTTTGGGAACTTCAGAACCTTCTCTCTTTTTCCAGTTGATGTAGTTCTTTTGGTATCTCTAGAGAGTGACCTTCATCACACTCTAAGGTGGTTTGCTGCTCTGATAAAAGTTCATACGTTCATAAGTTCACAATTCTTTGCCAAATAATTGCATCCTCTCTATTGCATTGCATGGATCCCTCTCAGTTCCTATGTGAAGCACCTCTGGAAGGCAGGGCATCAAGAAGTTGAGCTTTACCCAACTTTGTGCAAATTAAATCATCTTCTGTGAGGGCGTTAGCCCATCAAAGTACACATTGTTCTCTGCATCATTGCATTCAATAGGACATTTCTCCTGAGGGCCGTTGCATTACTGGTCGTATCAGAACGGCGTTGTCCATGTAAAAGCGTGCCGTTATTAAAAACCATAGAAGAGAAGCTGAAGGTGGTTGTTGCTGGAGATCTTATGTAATAATGCACTTGATGTCTTTGTCTGGAGCTCATCAGTATAGGCTGAAGTTCACGTTTGGTTGTGGTAATCTTTTCCAGCTATTTGGGTTAGAGGCCTCTGAGTTTGTGCTGGTTTCCCGCTCAGTCGCCCACTGTTGACAGAGTTTGATTTTTTGTTTAGGGACAGCTCTGTCAGCTCGCTGCAGGTGCACACAATATTGTTTAGCTTCACACAGATAGCCGTGAAGCAGTGATGAAGGGGGGCGTTGCATTCAGCGGCGGGTCAGAGCGACACCGCCGGAGCTGCACCCAGAGCACGCTGTGCTGGCTGAGCATCAGGCGTGGCGGACTGATACAGCAACACAGCGTAAACACTTTTTCAGTTTGCGTCTGGAAGTGAGCAGCAGCTTAATGACACGCCACTGTTGGGGTTTTTTGTTTCCGTCTTGGCACCTTTCACCCTGAGACACATGTAAACATGTGTATGCAACGCAGCTAAAAGTCGAGCTTTTTAGGATTTCTGCCCCACTGTTTGACCCAGGCTCCGTTTGGGAAACATGGGCCAGTGCAGACAGACGTGCTCAGAGTCAAATCAGTGGACAGTAATGGATGTTTACATGATTTTTAGCCAACTCAGCTCAGCTCTTCTGACCACAGAGATACAAAACTGCAGGCCTTTTCACAAGGGCATAAAATGAATACTTACACTTTGTTTTGTCCGGTGGTTTCAACCCACTGAAACATTGCTCTAAAAATGTTAAAAATACACTCTTTGTAAAAAGAAAAAAAAAACACCCAGCTTTTTCACTTCAGACAAAGTGAACGTGCACAAACACAGGCCTTTGGGCCTTTATCTAGCCTATGATCTGTTTTCTGAGGAATCTGACAGATATCCAGATGTCCGTTGCAAGACAGAAAGATACAGAAGATCATTCCTGCCAGCAGCCATCAGCCTCCACAACAAGACATCCTACTATTATTAAATCAGTATTATTATTGCTGTCATTTATTCATTGTTGAAAAAAACACTTACTTCAATGTTGAATTTCCCTTCTGGGATTAATAAAGTATTTTTTTATTTTCATTCTTAATTTTCATTTAATTTTCATCCTTTTCAGAAAATAACAATAAAATCTTCAAGAGGAATCACTGTTCATCAAAACGTTCCCTTTCACCTCTGTCAGGAGCTCTGGCTCATCTGTTAAAGGGGAGGCTCCTGGAACCAGGTTAGTTGGATTTCATGGGGGTTTTCTGAAATACTGACAGGATGCTGTTTTACTTTCCCTACTCTGTAATAAGAGCTGCTGTAACAGATGTTTGTAAATGTGGGGCTGTGCAATTAGGTTTTTAAAATAAAATTAAAAAAAAGGGTAAACAAGCCCAGGTAAGCCAGTTTTATCTGAGAGATACAGCTGAGAAACAATGTTAGATATGACACCTGCCTCTCTATCTTCAGCTTCTAAATGCAGCTATGGCTTAGGCAGCCAACCTGACTACAGGCAGCCTACCTGACTACAGGCAGCCTACCTGACTACAGGCAGCCAACCCGCCTGTAGTTGGGTTGGCTGCCTGTAGTCAGGTTGGCCGCCTGTAGTCGGGTTGGCCGCCTGTAGTCAGGCCAACCTGACTACAGGCAGCCAACCTGACTACGGACAGTTTAGCTGATTACAGGTGGTCAACCTGACTACAGGCAGCCAAGCTGACTACAGGCGGCCAACCTTACTACAGGCAGCCTACCTGACTACAGGCGGCCAACCCGACTACAGGCGGCCAACCTGCCCACAGGTGGGCAAGCCGACCTCAGGCAGCCTACCTGACTACAGGCGGCCAAGCCGACTACAGGCGGCCAACCTGACTACAGGCTGCCAAGCCGACTACAGGCGGCCAAACCGACTACAGGCAGTTTAGCTGACTACAGGTGGTCAACCCGACTACAGGTAGCCAAGCTGACTACAGGCGGCCAACCTGACTACAGGCAGCCTACCTGACTACAGGCGGCCCACCCGACTACAGACAGTTTAGCTGACTACAGGTGGTCAACCTGACTACAGGCAGCCAAGCAGACTACAGGCGGCCAACCTGACTACAGGCCGCCTGTAGTTGGGTTGGCCGCCTGTAGTCAGGTGGACTGCCTGTAATCAGGTTGGCCACCTGTAGTCGGCTTGGCGTCCTGTAGTCAGGTAGGCTGCCTATAGTCAGCTAAACCGCCTGTAGTGGAGTTGGTCGCCTGTAGTTGGCTTGGCTGCCTGTAGTCGGGTTGGCCGCCTGTAGTCGGGTTGGCCACCTGTAGTCAGGTTAGCTGCCTGTAGTCAGCTTAACCGCCTGTAGTTGGGTTGGCCGCCTGTAGTTTGTTTGGCTGCCTGTAGTCAGGCTGGCCGCCTGTAGTCAGGTTGGCCACCTGTAGTCACCTGTAGTCAGCTAAACTGCCTGTAGTCAGGTTGGCCACCTGTAGTCAGGTTGACCACCTGTAGTCACCTGTAGTCAGCTAAACTGCCTGTAGTCAGGTTGGCCACCTGTAGTCAGGTAGGCTTCCTGTAGTCAGCTAAACTGCCTGTAGTTGTGTTGGCCGCCTGTAGTCAGGTTGGCTGCCTGCAGTTGGGTTGGCCGACTGTAGTCGGCTTGGCTGCCTGTAGTCGGGTAGGCCAACCCGCTTAGCCAACCGACAGCGCTGGCAGCAGCCTTTACTGATGTTGTTATAGTAGCAATGCTTAAATGAGGACATCTTTGAAAAATCAGAATGAAAGTAAAGTAATATTAGTTAGCATCATAGGTTAGCATAACCTAAGCCAACCAAATTGAAGCAGCTAACTGTGAATAATAAAGTAGGTGTGTTCCAGCTGTTCTCTCAGCTCTGCTCACTTCACCTTTTTAGCAACGTGGCGATGTGCATGATGTTAGAGCCATGAGAATATTTTGGAAATGTTTTGGAATATAGTTTAAAAGTATATTAGAATTAGTGTTTAGTATTTTGTAATTTCCGCTTTGTTTCATGTAAGGTGGTTTACTGTAAGTTAAAAGTAATTTAACAATCATTTAGATATAAGACTTTTAATTTGAAAGTGTGCAAAAAGGAAGATGCAACCGTGATGGAAAGAGCCAGAAGGATTCTAATGGAGCACGGATGTTTATAGTTTTTTGATCGTGCTTGCTGTGTAACTTTGTATCAAGGAAATTGTATTTGAAGACTCTTTTTTTGTTAACCTATTTTATTTGATAAAGATTTTTTTATCAAGAACCCAGCTTGCATTTTGCCTTGAGAAGGCGTTCAGATGACAGGAGTTATGAAAATGAAAATAATTTCCAGGCTTTGCTGTAACGGCCTCACTGCCTGTATTTACGCCTCCATCATCCTCCTCCCCCCTCAGGAGTCCTTCAGGGCCCGTCGGACTGCAGACTTTTCTGCACCTGCAGCGTCCGCATGGATACCTCCAGTTTTGTGTTGAGTGGGGACATGTGGGGGCACCCACATTGACCGACAGAGTCTAGCAGAATGTACAACAGGCAAAAGTCGGGCTTTCATACCTGGACCAGAAGAAGGTCAAGGCTTTAGGTTGTTCTGGAGCTGAAGCAGTAATGTCAGTGTTCATCTCTTGGCCATGCAGATCGTTAACACAACACCATGGATCATCATCTGCAGAATGTGCTGCGTTAAGTTACGATCCTGCAGACTGCTCTGGAAACGATCCAGCCCAGCAAAGCTGAGAAGAACTTCCTGCGGCCCAGATTCCTTCTTGAGGGTTCACCTTGCACAGACCTGTTGGCTTCTTTGGCTGTTTACGTGCAGGGTTGTGTCTGTGTGGTGCCAGTAGACACATGTCAGGAATCCCCTCATTCCTGCACTCTGCAGCGCTTCCCGTATTGTTGCTGCTCCCTTATTTTGCACCCGAGGACGGGATTAAATCTCTGAACTTCACCTGAACTGCATCGATCCCACACGGCAGAGAAACTGGATATCTGCTGAAGTCACCTGTTGATTTGTTCTGTTTGGCATCACAGGCGACCTGTGGTGGTTTAACTGAAGTGATACTCTCATCAAGAGGTTTTATTTACCCTGACTGACAGTAAGTCCATGAAACATTGCACAATTGAGAGGGATTCATTCTTAAATGATTTTTAAGAGATCAGAACGACAGAAAGTTGGATTGTTGAGGTGTTAGTAGCAGTTTAGGGCTGAAGCAGAAACGCTGCAGCGTGAATTATTGTTTTAGGATCTTTTGTTGACAGTAGAGAGGAATGCAGAGTCCCAACACAAGCACTTGGTCGTTTACAAAGAAAGGAGAATCTAAAGAGGATGATGGAGGATATAAAAAGTCCTGAGACAATGAAGTCCAGCGCAGACGTTTATCACTTGGCAGACGTCCCGTCTCTGAGCTGTCGTCTCGGCTCAGGATGGTGGAGAGGCGCTGAAGGACTTCTGTCCTCCACTGTCCTTTAAAAAAAAAAAAAATACTTTAAAGCAACAGAAAAGAGTTTTCCATGTTATATGGTCAGTTTTACTTTAATATTTAGGAATATTCTATTTCTTGCGGGTAAATACGCACGCTCTCCTTGCTATCAGCGAATTGAAAGGACAGCGTACAGAACATATATGCCTTCACATGACACCTCTGGCCACTCTGCAGGGTCAGGTGCTTCGATGGAGGCAGAGCAAGGGGCTACATCCGGCTTACGAACCGTCACCATCACGTCCTGCAGTACCTGCAGTACGTACTGTTCCTTGAATGACTGCTTCCAGAGCCGAACTGGAGCAGGTTGTGGTGGTCTGGTGATGCTATTAGAGACCGGCTCGCTGCCCGGCAGACTGAGAGCTCCAGAAGGAGGAGATGGCAGGAACTGGTCTGCAGACAGCACTAGCTTTGCTCATGTAAATGGGCTATCGCGGCCCTAGACACTAAAGGTTTTGCTTTGTTAGGTTCTTTTTAAATTCTACTGTCAGTGCTGGTGAAGACTGTCGGCCATCCAGGTCACAGTAGCTCCCAAAGGTTTGGACTTCTGCTTCAAACTTATGAGAGTTTAAAGACAAAATAAGTCAAAATAAGGACCAAGAAAAAAAAAGGAATAAATTATCTATAAAAATACTGCTGGGGAGAGTTTGAAGTTTCTGTTCACATGCACACCTGAGTCGTAACTCAGGATGAGTCCACTAAGCACAAAGAGTAATTAAGTATATAAGAACTGTTTATTTTCCTTTTAAATGGAGCTACGTTTGTCAGGAAACCACATTTGTGTGATGGGCATGTGGGCTGCACCCATGAAAGATTGACTAAATCCAGCTTCTTTTCTTTTTTTTTTTAATGCTCAGGTAAAAATGTTTTCACATCTAAAACGAATCCAAACTAATGAAAGGAGAGACGCATCAATCAGACCGCGGCACCGGCATCTGTCAACGTTCATGCGCCCTTCACGAGGGATTTTCATCATGCGTTGAAAGGGACAGAGAACAAACGGCATGATGGAGGATGAGCTCCACGTCTGCCCAGCAATGGAGGCAAACACATTGCCTCACATTGCACCTTTGTTGCGTGCAACACATGCTCCAGGTTTCTGTTCGGCAAGGTGTGTGTGTGTGTGTTTGCTGGCTCGGCCCAGTGGGGTGTTTTTCCCTGATGGTCTGATCTTGATCCTGGACTGTTGTCTCTTACGGCAGTGACAGAAATGTGGGTTGAAACACTGAAACCAGTCACATACCTGTGAAGCAGCTTAATCCTCCGTTAAATGAATCACACGGTCTGTTCTCGAAGGTGCCCACGCCACAGCACAAACATCCACTCACTCATTTTCCATACCCACCTTTTTTTGGTTTTGTTTTGTTTTTGTTTAGGTTTTCCGTGGAGGCGGAGCCTATCCTGGCTCTCAGCGGCAGGTGAAGTTCGCCCTGGACGGGCGCCAGTCCATCACAGGATGAACACGCTGAGTAACATCTACGCTGTTCTCACACCTACAGTCAGGTTAGTGTGCACCTCCTATGTTAATCCTGTGTTTATTCATGTGTAATAACACAATAAAACTCATACTATGACAGAGAGGCTTGGTATTAGGCAAATGCAACCTCGGAGGAACAACAACATCAAACTTTTTGTCCCTGTGCAATTATTTATTTATCAAAAATGGAGCCCAAAAAAAACTAAATGTGAGCAATCCTAAGTATCTCCTTACTGTGCCTTAAGATTTTAAGGGCGTAAGTTGCAGCCAGGTGCTGCTAATCATCAGCAGGTGTGCGTATAACAGCAGATGTTTGCTGGGCTGGCACATTCATGTGTGTGTTAACACAATGCCAAGAAGGAAAGCCATCAGCAGCGATCTTAGAGAGGCAATTGTTGCTACATATCAGTCTGGTAAGGGTTATAAAATAATTTTCAGACAACTTGAGGTCATTTTACAGTGAGAAAGATTATTTACACACAAAACAATCCAGATGGATCCAGAAGCGGCTCTCGCCAGCGAGTTCACCCAAAAGTAAGAAAGTGCAGCGCCTAGAGAAACTGTAAGAAATCCAAGAGCTTCATCTCAAAGATTACAGGCCTCACCGAGCATGCTAAATTTTCAAGTCCATGACAACATAAATAGAAGACTGAACAATTACAGTTTGTTTGGGAGGGTTGCCAGGAGAAAACCTCTTCTGTCTGAGAAGATTCGTGGAAGCACGACTGAGCTTCATGAAACGCATCTGAACAAAACCAGCAGACTTCTGGAACCACCTCCTCTGGACAGATGAGGCCAACGTGGAGCCCAGAACCATGTTCAGAGGAAACCAGCAGAAACACCTCATACTTCAAGCACGCTGGTGGAAGTGGTGATAATTTGTGGTTGTTTAGCATATTTCTGTGGCCATCCGCCTTAAATTTCAGTTTCGTGTTTCATTTCAGTCTAAAATTATTGGGCCAGCTTCTGATGGTGTCTGAAGCAAAGGAATTAAACTAAAAATAAATAATAATGTGATTCTACTGTTTTAAAAGTGGCCATATTATACTTCTCCACCATTTCTGACTTATTTATTTAAGGTTATTATGATTGATTTTTAAGAGAAGCCAGAGCCTCAAAAGGCACAGAGGTAAACGTCTTCTGTTGCATTCCTTGGTTTTCAGGGTGCTGAAAACGCTTTCCTTCTGGAGAGACATCGGCTCACTGTGATGTCATAGTGGGTGGAGTTGCCTCGTGTGGTCATAGTCTCCTGGCAGTGTGTGTCCATGAGAGCTGGAGCTCATTCCCTAACCCTTAATCTGTAACTGTGCTTATATTAAGTATTTCTTACCAAACGTTTTACTTTTGTTTTGAAGATGTTTTTTTAAGAAATGTTGCTTCTGGCTTGGTTGGGTGCAGTTTGTACACAGTGGTTATGAAAGCTTAGTGTCGACATAATAAAAATGTGTTTGTCTGACCGGCAGCAGGAGTCATGCACGTTCATTAGCCGTTAGCTCCGCCCATCGACAAGCCTCCAGGAGTTCAGCCAAGCAGAACGCACAGCCAGGCAGATCATAGACTGCATTAGGAGAACTGGACAAACCCCTCCCATGGCGTTACTCAGTGTCTTCCAAACGCTCAGTCTGAAGCCTGAAATTCTATTTTGTGGAAGTCGTCTTGCCAAGTCATGCTCCACTTAATTAGTCTAAGGAATGGATAAGTTGGGCAGGATGGGGATCACTGTATGTTAGTTACCACAAGTTACCTGTTGTAGCTTGGCTTAGCTCAGGCTAACCTATAATTTTTACTAGTCTTTCATTCATTCTGTTCAAATCTGTCCATCCATCCTCATTTCTGATATCGCTACTGAAACAACGTTTGAAATAAATATCGGTCAGATGAAACAAAGACTCGCTGGAGCTCCAGTCAAGCGCCACCAGGGGCTGACATTTGGCTAGTTGACTGCAGCCGTAGGGTCTCCAGGACTTTGTTAGAGCTGAGTCTGGTTGAGTCCAATCAGGAAGTAAGTTTAATTGCAGTTCTTTAACTGACCACTAGGGACTGGTTTAAATTTCCGCTGGGACCCACAGTCACTTGGCCCACAACCTCTGGGCTTTGGTAGCCTTGCCTGACTTGCGGGCGACTGTAAGCGGCTCTGCTGCGGCAGGCCAGCCGACAACTGGTCCCAGCGGAGATCCACGTTTCAACTCTGGCAGCACACGTCTCAGATGTGAAATAAGGATGCTTGGGCAGATTTGCTAAGAGGTAATATAGGGTAATATTAATTAGCATCATCAGTTAGCATAAACAAAGCCAGTCGAGCTAAAATAGTTCACTGACACATGAGGTGGGCCTGTTTTATCCAGCGTCCAGACCAACTCATTACACTCTTTTGGCAACATGGTGCCACAAAGAGGAAAAGGTGACTTCAGGAGCACCCTTCAGAAAACCTGCAGGTGATGTCACAGGGGGTTTGTCCAGTTCTTCTTATACAGTCTGTGGTCCCGATGGAGGTTGGTGTTTGGATGGAGTGTGGCTCAGCTGGAGGAACTGGCTGACAAGCTAGATGCTGTCTGCTGGTTAGTCCAAGTAGCATCCATTCAGTCCGTACCCGCCTCCCTCATACAGTTGTCAAGGATGTGAAATTGAGTTCTGTAATCTGTAAATATGTCTGTTTCTGCTGGACAATTTTCACTTTTGGAGCCCCTAGTAGACAGTTGGGGGAACTGCAACTTCTTTTTTAAATGACTGTGTGTAATCAGACTAGCGACCCGGATGTAGCTCCTTGGCCAGGTCTGCTTGTTTTCTCCATGTGATTTTCAGTCTTTGTCCTTTTGAAATAACCCACAGACTTTATTCTGAGTGTGAGGCTGCTCGAGAGGAACCAGAGATTAGAATTAGATGGTACGAATGAGTAGAATATGGGCATTTTAAATTGTTGATGGCTCAGGGAATGTCCTTCAGGATGAGTTCCTCCATCTGTATCTCTCTAACCACCAGCTCCCAAATGTTGTACATGTACCTTTCTTTTTTCCCCCAGTTGAGCCACTATCTTTACACATGCTGTGTGTCTAATGCAATGAACATAAATGCTTTCGTCATCCTTAGGAGAGTAATTAGTTTGATCCCCAGACCTCAAACTGTAAGTGTTTTCTGAGGCCTCGGTGTATAATCCTTTTCATTCTGAACATTCCTTCTCTGTGCTTGCATGCATGTCAAACATGTCTGTTAGCAGCAGAGCATTTTTTGAGTGTCATGTAATGCAGTTCAATGTCTTAGCTGATGCTGGTGGGGACAGGGAGGGTGGGGGTGAGAGGCGGGATGGGGGCAGCTCTGAAAGCTGGATTACAGGCAGATGGAGTGCTGAAAGATAACTGCACAGATAAGTACACCAGCCCTCGCTGCCAAATCAGAAGTCACCCAAATGTTTCCAGTTTCGGCTCCAACCCCCTCGACGCTCCCCTCACTTCCACCCTCCAGGACAACTCCCCACAAGGTTTCTGGTGAAGCTCCGCCATCCCGCCTCCTCCCATCCGCGTTCTCAGCCGAATCCCGAGCTTGACTCAGGCCTCGGCAGTGATTAACCTGCAGCGGGGTTTCGTGAGATGCTCTGGCACACCTGGGACTGCTGGTTGGAAAATCAGGGCGTGCGGACGTAGAGCCAGGCGTGGGTCAGACGTCAGAAGCCGAGGCCACCGGGCCCCGCCCAGACGTTCCTCACACACAGCCCTATTGTTTGGCTCCTGAGCTGGAGAATTCCTGGCGAGTCGAGGAGATTCCTCACTGTGTAATGGGCTATTATGTTAGCGCCCGCTCTATTCAATAGGCTAATGAGTTATGCCAGAAGCTCACGTCTCAGGGGAGCTTTCTGCTCAGAGCAGCATAGCGGAGCCTGAGTGCCATTGTGTTGCTGTTACCTCTCATGCATGTGCAGGTAAAGCAGCAACTATACAGTCCAGAGAGCTGCATGAACCAGAGCTCTGATAAAGGCGACGCAGTGAAGTCAAAAGATGTGACACCTCAGACGTGTGTGTGTTGGTGGTTTTGTTGGGTAACAAAGTCCAGTTCCAGTGTGGAACATTCAGGCGGAGGTAGAGTAAGATGTGACTGCATTTACCTTCAGGTAGAGCCACGAGGACAACACCTCAGAGTGAAGGGTTTCAGTTAACCTAACCGGATTAACGGGCTCTATCCTGCAGTGCAAACCAGAACCGTGCACAGGTGGACCCCAGGTGGCGCTCAAGCGTCTGAACCCGTTTCCTTCCCGTGGCATCAGTATCAGTCAGAAGTTTCAATTTTACAACAATAATCTGTGATTTTTACAACAAAAATGTGCAAATCTAGAGAAGTAGATTCTATGACAAAAACTCAGGCGGGTAAAATTTGTTATTTTTTATTACCCGAAATCAAGATTTGATGTCGAAAAGTTATGATTTAGCAAAATGCGCTATTTTAAAGCAAAAATTCTGATTTTAGGACAAAAAAAATTTACAGTTTTACAATATAAAGTTCCAATTTTATGTTGCAATTCACTGAAAGCCAATATTTCATGACAAAAAATTCAAACATGTTAAAAGAAAATGGAGGTTTTTAGAGCAGAGTTACAACTTTATAACAGAAATTTATGACTTTTACACAAACAAAATGTTGGAAATTGTTGTCACAAATTCACAGTTCTGTGATTTTACTGCAAAAAGTGGAGAATTTAAGACAAAAATTGTCTTTCTTTAACAAAATTGCAGTGTTACAAAAATCTGTGATTTCACATTCACAACAAATAATGTGATTTTTAAGACATGAAGTTGTGATTTGTGAAAATTGCTGTGAAATGAAATGAAATGAAAAATACTTTATTTATCCCAGAAGGGAAATTTAGATTTTATTACAACAAAACATTACAAGATAATGAAATTTGCAATTTTACAGCAAAAATTCTTGATTTTTAAGACAAAATGTTGCAATTAGATAAAAATTGACAATTTTGACACAAAACTGGGATTTTATGCCATTTAAGCTGCAATTTTGCAAAAGTTGATATTTTGCGACAATAAGTTGCAATGTTAAGTTAAAAAGTAGCAGAAGTAGTGATTTTTATGGTTCAATGTCACAATTAATTGAACAACAATGGTTGATTTACGACAAAATGTTGCTTTATTACAAAAACTGCTGCCATTCCGGCCCTGGGGTGAAATATGTTATATTATATTATATTATATTATATTATATTATATTATATTATATTATATTTATATTATATTATATTATATTATATTATATTATATTATATTATATTATATTTTAGAGAGCCAGGATGAGGACTGCTGAAATGTGAAACTGACTGCGTGGCTGTCATGATTACACAGAAAGTCGATGGAAAGAGACGAACAGACGTAGCAGGTTGTTTGGCAACGTAGGTGGATGAGAATGTGTATTCATGCGGGTGGTTGCAACAGTCTGCGAGAATTGAGAGTTTTCCAACATTAATGACACTGAGGGACTGCACGATATACTGAAAACCTATTGTTATCGCAACATCAATACCTCAGAGTCAGTTATTGAATTGAACACTAGTGTTGCGCAGTCGCACTTTGTCGTGCATTTTTAGATGCTTGTTTTTGGGACAAACAGTGTGGCATTTATGTTAAATGTAGTGTGTGCATTAAAACAAGCTCATAAGGGAGTTAAATTAGCAGACAAATTCATCTGCAGTGGATCTCAGAGAGAACGTATATGCTGGACTCGTATCTAACGCTTGCCAGAGCAACTGGGACAACTAGCATGCTTTTAAAGAAAAAACTTCTTTCAGCTGTTAACTATGAAGTGAAATTGTACAGGCTACTTATGCAGGATTTAGGATGAAAAGAGCAGCTTTCGGCAGTCGTATAAGATTAAAACATCTCACATTGTACGATTTGCATTTTCTTAATCTTCGGTACGATATCGTGAACGGTATGCGCAGACTGTACGTTCATGGGCCCTCTTGAGTTGTGGGCTACGACTGATGCAGGCAGATGTAGAATTGCATCATCACTCAGCACTGACAGTAAAAAAACAATGAGAAATTAAACCGCTCTGTCATAGCTTTTAGCCGAAAGTGCTTTAAAAAAAAAAAAAAAGAGCAGCAAAAGAGGAGAATGTGTTCCTGGTCATGGTTGGAAAGAAGAGGCCAGCTCAGCTTGGGATTCTTATTTTTCTCTGGAATGGCGCCGGGTCACTCGTCACTTCAAGATGCACTTTAATCAGTTTGTAAGTAGAGGGAGTCGTATGATTTCTGACTGGCAGGAAGTTATATCAGACCGTCTTTCTGTCGTCGAACCGATTCTGACGAACGATATCCCTTCGATTCTTCGACAACTGTGTTTTTTTCACCCGCGACAGCCCAAGGTCGTGACGTGTGTCGTGGCCAGGTATTTAAAGGTCTGCGCTCTCACTTTACAAACCACATTCAGACAAAAGCTTGGAGTGCTTTGAGAGTCCAGATATTTCCATAGAAAGCGTGAGGCTGCAGAAGCACCTTCAGTCATCGTGGGTGACAGAATTAAACATAGCTGAAGCGCACTTGTTGCAAAATGCTACAAAAACACCTCAGCGGCTGAAATTATGCAAAAGAAAGACCAAGCAAATATCAGCCTTTTACTTGGTCACAGAACGCTGCACATCTGAACAGCTCACCTGCATATTTTCAGACCAAGGCGGCTCCGCGGAGAGAGACAGTGAACTCGCCGTCAATTTAAACACCCAAATAGATATGAAATGTGAATAAATATGTCTCCTTTAATGTTTCTGTCATGCTGGTGAAAGCAGATTGGGATTATGAAGCCCAGCTTCTGTCTTTGTTGGGTGATAGTTTTTAGAACTCATTTGTTGTTGAGCAGCAGTTTACAGGGAAGATGAGGTGTGTGCATGTACACTCCATTACTTCCACCACATTTGCTGTTTTCTCGTGAACATTTTCTCCTGAAAAGGCGATCGCACCAGCTCTCTGTTGGCAGAGCTCAGCGTGGCTGCTCCAGCTCTCATGTGGGAATGAATCCAGCTTCACTGCATCTCATCCAGATTGCCTTTGGCGCTGAATGTCTCCTGTGAGGAAAGTGTGACCTCAGTTTTATGTTTAGACTGCGCTCGCGGCAGCGTTCACTGACAATTTTGAAAGAAAAAAAAAAAAACCAACCTTTTTACTAGCTCACATCGAGTAGTTTTTCTGCTGCCTCTTAAAGCAGATCTCTGGTGAGTGACGGCTGCAGAAGCTAGGCGTGTCTGTGTTTGAACAGAGTCCAAAAACAACTTGTATGAAAGTCATCGTCATGCAAGAGGGACGGATTCATGCCAGAATCAAGAGCCTGGAGATCTTTGTGCTTCAGAGGAATGACAGCCCCAAACCAGATAAGCTTGGAACGATGTGAAGAGTGCATTAAAAAAAAAAAAAAATTAAAATGCAGCGATTCTTAAATTTACTTTAATTTTTTTTTGGTTTTCTTTGCTGACTGTATGAACCCAATATATTTTCTTTTCCCTTCTCTGCTTGATTTCATTTGCAATTACCCATAATTACCTCCGCCAAGGAGGTTATGTTTTTGACAGCATTTATCTGTCTGTCTGTTTGTCTGTGTTCAAGATAACTCAAAAGGTTATGCATCAATTTTGATGAAATTTTCAGGAGTTGTCAGAAATGTGGAAAGGAAGAACTGATTTCATTTTGGGTGTGATCCGGAAAAAAATCCTGGATTCTGGATCACTTTCAAATTTTCGATAAAATTGCAGTCAATAGGGCCAAAAATTTTGTTTCAAATTTCAGAGGCTGATCCGGATCTGATCCAGAAGGCGGATTTTATCGCAATCTGTAAATCGCTATATGGGAGAACTGGGAGGTCTGCGCTCTCTGAGTGCTTTTCTAGTTTGCATTTCAGACGTGCAGATTGTTCTGGAACTTTTGGTGGAGGGCTAATTCAGAGCTGCCAATCAAAAGACCCTGCGCCTAATTAAAAATATATTGGTTGTTTTAAATCATTAAATGAAATAAACTGACGTACCAGCCAGTGTTTTGTACCAGGCTGTAAATATGTTTATTTCTGCTGTAAAGTTAGATGTTCAGTGGAGACTGACTCACTGTCAGAGCCAGACCCTGGTGGTCAGTGGAGGAACTGCACATATTCCCACTTCTGTGATGGTGACAGTTTAAGTATCCAAACTGCAGCTTTTCAGAGTTCCGTCAGAGGGGTGTACTATGAAGCAACGTTCTTCCTTTGCCACGTCTCTTTTCTAAGCATTTCTGGCACACATGAATGCTAAAACAGAGAGGTTTCTTTTAATGTCTTGTTTGTTTACTGTTGGCACACACCGATGATGTCATTCTACATCCGCCCACATTTCTGCATCAGTTGAAGCCTACGATTCAAGAGCGCGCAGTGACGTACAGTCTGTGCGTTACGTTCTTGACATTGTACCTAAGATCAAGCCAATGCAAATCGTAAATATGCTGAGGTGAATTTACATAACTAAGTTGAAAGTCTTGGAAGTCAGTAAGGTGAACTCACCACCACTGAGTTGGAATCCAGCCTCAGCTGGTGCAGATAAATGTTAAGGTGTAACGGACTGCATTTGTTGCGCAGGACATCAAGAAAGTAATCAGGAAGATGTCCAGAAGAGCAACAATGATGAAATAAAATGTAGATGTGGATCAAACATTAGTCAGACAGAACAACGAGAACCCTCTGTTGTTTACTGACATCATGGCAACTTAAGCACGTACGGCATTTTCAGGTTTAGTCACCTGTCAAACCGTGACATCACTGAAGTCCAACTGGTGAGTGTAGCTACGATCAAACATGTCCCATTCAGTATTTCCCTGCAGAATTTTTGTATATTAAATGTTAATCGTCTCACAAAACGTAAGGTCTTGACGCATGAATACGCTGCACGACAGACGTTGGGCTGTTATTTTTGAATTACAGCAGTTTACATTTATTTTTACTGTGCATACCGTGCTTAAGACAAAAAGAATTTTTAGAGCAGCGCTGCCCTCAAACTTCTAAGAGAAGCTGCCGTCTTTTCATCACATTGTCATTAACTTACCCGGGTGCACTTGTACACGAGAAGATCTGTCGCTCCCACAGTGTTTCTTCTATAAGTTGTTGCTTCTGTAAGCATGATCGCCTTATACTCAGGTCAATACAATACTTTAAAAAAAACATGTTCCTCAAAGGAATATTGGGAGGGATTAACTTTTTTCTGCTACTACGGGGTCTATCATCATTGAAAGATTGAAGAAATTTAGGGGCATAAAGCAAGCAAGACTAAGCTTGGACACCTGTGGTCTCTGATCTCTGATGACGCTGCATCAAGAACCGTCATTCAACAATAGCTGATATAAACACATGGACAAGGATTACTGTGAAAACCTTTGTCAAGCTCTACGGTATGGAACCAGATTTTAACCTTGTGCAGACGAGACTCCTCTGGGCTCAGAGGCATCTGCTATGAACCATCTCGCAGCATATTGTCCTGAGGAGTACCACAGGGCTCTATATGAGGTCCCTACATGGTCCCATTCAGCGGCATGTTCCTTTGATTGGTACAAATGTCAGTTCATTTGACACTTAAATTTATGCTCACCATCAGTATTCCGGATGTTTTTTTTTTAATTTATGCCCCGCACTAAACACAAAAATATAATCCTGACTTTTGAATTTGAAAATGTGACAACCTGCACTGTTGCATTGCTTTACATGTGTTTTCTGCAAGACCAGGGCATAACAGCTGAACCCTTTCAATCCCATAATACCTCTTAAGTGGTGTAAGAAGGAACAGCAGCGTTGCAATGTGGTGAAAGTTTTGCTTTTTTTTGGAATGTGTTGCAGGTCTGAAATCCAGAAATGGAGAATAAAAACAAATATAAAATATGCTACTGTCTGAAAAGAAACAAAAGTCAAAGCAAATTTAAGAAACCCTATTTTTTAATTTGTATTTTCCATAAAGACCCAACTTCTCTTGTTTGGGGTTGTAATTCCCTGTCAGATCACTTTATTACATTATTACAGTTTTATTATTACTGGTTTTGCACACTGTTTTTGTCTACTTACTTTTTATTTAGTGTCTTGTTTTGCACACTGTTTTTAGTCTATTTATTGTTCTGTTTCTGCACACTGTTTTTAGTCTATTGCCTATTTAATGTCTATTTAATGTCCTGTCTATTTATGTATATTTTTGTATCTGCTGCAACAAGCCAATTTCCCCTCGGGGATTATCAAAGTATTTTCAATTCAATTCAATTCAAAAAACATTTAACACAAGAAAGAAGGCGGTCTGTTAAATAAGCAATGATTTATTAAAGTTTGGCCAGAATTCGGCACCTTGGTTACAAACCATTTCATAGAAATGACAGACATCAGATGGACCAATCTGGTCTGCAGAGGACACTGGCTGTGTGGCAGGAATAAATAAATAGATCACACAGGACTGAAAACATAAATTATCATAAATGCTGAGTGAGATGAGCGAGAAGTCCCAGCAGCAGTCGGCCCGCAGCATCCATTTCACCTTCAGACAACAGTGGTGTTTCTGCAACAGAGTTCCTTCTTGGAACTTCTTGCGTTTTGAGTCCAGAAGAGAACTTGAGTCTAAAACTTCGGAAGACGCTCATGACGTTGTTGAATTTGCAGTCACTGGCGCTGCCCATGTCCCTTAACCTGAGCCCGAGTGAGCCAGTCGGTGCTGAACGCTGCTCCAAGGCTGAGGAGACGGAAACACGCCACCTTCAGAACCGGGCACCCTCGTCCTGCTGCTGCGCTCTCGACCGGTGGCGGCGTCTCGCCCTCCACTTCTCCAGCAGGAGGCGGGTTCTCAGCACCGCCCTGAGCGCCAGAGGCGATGCACGTCTCCTGTCGCTGGTCTTCATCCTGCAGACAAACACGGACAGTGATCAGAGCTGAGGGTTCAGTAATGTGTCAGAGAGAAGAAGTGGTTCCAATTATCTTTCCAGGTTTCGATTTCCTTTAAGGTATAACAATCTTCTAAGTAAAAAGTAAAAGATAGCAGAGGCTGCAAGCTGTTCTCTGCTAGCTTTATATTTAGCCACTAAGATTGAGCATGCTCAGTAGGGTCATGCTGTTGTAAGTGTTGAGATTAAAGCAGCCCAACAGACTTTTATCCACATGAAAATATCTGTTTAATTTTCATGTGATGGAAGCGTCATCTAGCGGTCGCGCTCCTCTAAAGCCAAAGTTAGTCTTGACCGTCTTCCCGGTTCTCTCTTCTGACAACCGTGACGGCACCATGTCACACTTCAGCAATAATGAATTTAGCTTCAGCGTGCGTCCTGGCAGACTAAAGAAAACAATGACGGAAGAGAAAACAAGAGGGCGACTGAGAAATGGACAAATGAGTAAAAAGCATCGTAAAAATCGATTTCACACCTTCAAATGAAAGTAGAGGCGTTATTTCAACACTGAGCTCCTTTGTGGTTTGAATTCCTCACATTCTCACACGGACCTCAGCCGTCATAATTAACAAAGAATTAACCCGAGGGTTAAAGTGGAAGAGATTTTTGTCCCGTAGAACTACGTCACTCCGTTAATGTTTCCACAACACGAGGTTTTATCTCCAGCACCTGGCTGCTCTGAACCTTCTCTCTCGTCATATCAATGTCTTCAGAATAGCTTCAAGGATAATTTAACATCATTCTGAGCATGAAAACAAAAAACGACAGGAAGGCAATTTATGACTATAAAACCCAAGCCATTTTATGGTACGCACTGGTTAACGTATGATGCTACTTAATCATAGTTTTGCGCTGAGAGGAGAAGATGTCAACATGTTGATCTGCAGTATTTGTCCCGCATTAACTCACATGCCAGTTCGGAGCAGGCTGACACACGTCAAAACTGGATCTAGTCGCACAGAACACGTTATCGAGACGGGTAGCAGAAGTCCGGCGAAATATGAAAAAGAAAAACGCCTGTTTCTGAAGAAGCGGAGGCGAATGTTGGAGCGCAAACTCAAACAGAAACACGCCAAGGATTGTTTCTCAGGTGTGATGAAGAGGAGTGTCTCTGTCTTGTGCGTGTGTGCGTGTGTGTGTGTGTGTGTGTGTGAAGGAATCCACAAACAGCCCGGTCTCATGCAACGACGCATTAATGACATGCAGAGCCCTGCGTGTGCCATTAGTGTTTGAAGAGCCGGTAGATGGAAGAACCGAACCAGAGCTCCCATCACAAATATTACTGCTGCGTTTAAGGTGAAGGTGAGTCACGACAAATCCGTTTTTAACTGGGTAAGTATGAACTTTCTTTATTTATTCACATCTGGACTCCAACCTGACAGCTGTCGGAGTGAGAAAACGACACCAGAACTGAAAAATGGGCTTTGAAGGAACAGTAACACGAATTTCTGTTAGTGAGTCAAAATGGTTTCAAGTTTAAACAGAATAAACATTTGGAGCAAAACGGCGATTAATGTCAGCACTTTGGGTCATCGACCAGTGTCAGAATAAATGAGTCAAATCTGTCATTCTGAGTGATGGACGGGAACCCCGCAGACAAACTATAGTGTCATAGTAGTACCTAACATCTGTTTCCGGTCATTGCTACCTTAAATCTGGACAAGTGGACAGATGTTGTCAAGACAAGGAGGAGGAGAGAGTCCATGGCCTCTGCTTTTTATAGAACTGGATCAATACTTATGACAAAACAGGAGGCCATGAACTGTCCTCCTAATAACATCCGTTGACAGCAGTTGTTTGTGCGATATTGTCAGTCGACGAGGTGGTGTCGAACAGGAGATGCCCGTACAAAGTCATATTTACCTCACCCTGTCTGCAGGGGCCACATCCATGTGATACCTTGAGTGGAATGAGATTTTTGGGTCTTTTATTTGACTTTTTTTAAATTTTTATTTTACATAGGGTGGCTGTAGCTCAGTTGGTACAGCGGGTCGTCCAGTCACTGTAAGGTTGGCGGTTCGACCCGGCTCCAACTGTCGACATGTCAAAGTGTCCTTGGGCAAGACACTGAACCCTAACTTGCCCTCAGTGGGCCTGGCAGAACCTTGCATGGCAGCAGCCGCCCACTGGTGTATGAATGGGTGCATGAGGGGCCAATGTAAAGCGCTCTGGGGGCACCATGATGGTGTCTGGAAAGCGCTATATAAGTATTAGCATATTATAAGCATATTAACTTCCCCAAGTGTTTTACTCCAAACGTATGTTCTGTTTAGTCCCTTAGAAACGTTTACACTCCTTCATATCTAATAATAGACGTAGGGTTGATTTAACTCTGGAATGCTCCTCAAAGGAAGGACATGAAACGCATATTGTTGGTATATTTAGCTGTTGAGGGTGTGTCTGAACACTTGATTGCTTCTAGATTCCAGTTTTTTACAGACTGACAGCCTGTGGGTCTGACGCAGTATTATCTTTATTTTAATATCCATACTTTAATTTAATACATACAGTGATCCCTTATTTTTCACGGTTAATGGGGGCCGGCGCCCCCACGCGAAAATCAAAATCCGTGAACTGGAGCCGGTAGCCCCCCAACCCTAAATAATTTGTTTAAAA
>JAGFBZ010000695.1:0-170574 GCA_018398805.1 Hirundichthys speculiger | reverse complement strand
ATTACTAGTAAAGAGACTGACGTGTCTGGTTTTGACAACAAAATCACATTTTCTGTGCTTTACAGCATACATTTGTCTCAAGTGTTTACCAGTAACAACTCTGTCACTTTGTTTGGGGCAGCCAAGATTGAATAAAACCGCTATTCAGCTTTGCAGGGTGCTGTTGCATTACTGACCCATGTAGGAGTAGAGAAAAAATATTTTATTTTTCCTTCAGTTTCCACTCACAGCTTTAAATCATGATGTGCTCATTGCAGTTTAAAGATTCATATGCAGTAGAGGCTTTTCCCTGTCTTTTGCACCTTTCCTTCTCACACCAAACAACCCACATATACCAGTATTAAAAGGTCCTACAAATTATTTTGGTCTGCTAGATTGTGTAGCCTAAAAGCTCATTTTTAATTTATTATTTTGTGAATACTTTATCGTTGTTTATTCTATTTCATATTTCTATTTAATTTAATATTGTTACTGGGCTTGCTCGGGGACCAGGGTAACTCATTTTGTTTTTTCCATGTTTAACATGTGTTGAAATGACAATAAATGATCCTTGAATCCTTGAATCTTCTCTGTGTGATCCAGTGAGCACCCTGTTTGGCCTCCCCCTGCCTCTGCCCTGCTCACTCTGCTGTTATTGGTTACCTTCCCAAATAATCAGAAACATTACTTCTAACCATGTGCCACGATGACAGAGACAGTTGGACAATGTGTCATTTTTAACTGAATGGCATCCAAGGGAGGCAGGGCTCGCCTCATGTGGGGATAGATGCATGGGCTGGGCGATTCTGGTCTGTTTTTCCCAATGGGAAGGTTTTGGATTTCCCTGGGTTTTTAGAATACACATAAGCATGATTTGCATCAAGACTGTGTCACAGAAATAGCCGAACTGCTGAGAGAGAAAATATATTTAGGTTTTCAGTTACACTCAATGTGACGATTGTCATGCCAAAAACAAGAAATCTAATTTCTCTTCCTGCTCTCTACACAAATAAGCCACATGCTTTGAAATAGTCCTGCTCACATGTACAATTTTATTGTCTAGCACTAGCTTCATGGCTCAAATTTGATGTGAAAATGGAAAATTCCTCAACTTTTGACGGAAGCTATTGTCGCCATTGCGACACACGAAATCTGCAATCTGCATTCAGTTCAGCATCACCCCATTCAAATTGAAGCAACAGCGATGCTGAGCACATGCCCAGGGCCCACAATAAGCAGGGTGTTAGATGCCCTATCACCCCAGCTGTCTGTATATTTGATTCAACACAGCTATGACTCTTAGGCTGGCTATAGTACTGAAAATAAATTTGTGGTTGTTCTTAATGTCCTATGTTGTTTTCCTCTGTTAACACATTCCAAATTTTTCACCCTAGCTGGTTATAAGATAGTATTACCCGACCTTTTTAAAGCTTGGTAAACTTTTTTTTTCAGAATTTTTCAGTGTACATAGCTAATAAGTTATCAAATATGGTACTTTTCCCAGTAAAGGGTTAATAATGAATAATTGGCATTTCTAACTTTGCAAAGAATTCTATTATAATTCATCAATATATCAGTCCTTTACCTTTAACTTAGTGAAAGATTTATTTTCCAGTTCTCTCAAAGTCTTCTTTAAGGTATGCAATAGAGGTCTTCACGGGTCCACTTTCATGGACCCGAACCCAAATGGACCCATGAAAATTCGACCCGAAACTGACCCGACCCGAGCTATTATCATAAGTCCGGGAGTCCGAACCCGAATGGACCCACAATATCTGGACCTGGAACCGACCCGACCCGAGTCTTTAGTTTCCGACCATGAAGCGAACCAAGTTACCTGAATAGAACTGAGACAATACAGCCCATAGTTGCTCATTTTAAAAGCTGTCTAGCGTTGAATAAAACTTGATTTTCTTACCTAACGTTGTCTTCTTCTACCCGGTTCAGTTACTGCATAGGTTACATGATGTAAATAACAATAAATCCACGTCCTTATTTTCTTTGTGGATATACAGTCATGGAAAAAATTATTAGACCACCATTTTTTCTTCACTTTCTTGTTCATTTTAATACCTGGTACCACTAAACGTCATCATGTGACTAAAACAGACATAAAAGAAAACACTGAATGCATAAAAGCAGTGTTTTTGGCAGTACAACGTCATAGCTATTGATGTAAAAACTTAAGTAATTTAGGTTATAATCAAGAAAACCATGGAAAATGGTAAGATATCAGCTCTTAAATAAAACTCTAATGAGCAATCTTTGTTGTTATCGTTATGTTTGTCCAAACAAATGTACCTTTAGTTGTACCAGGCATTAAAATGAACAAGAAACTGAAGAAAACAAGGGTGGTCTAATAATTTTTTCCATGACTGTATATGCTATTGGTAGCAACTGCTAACGCTAATAGCCTACACCGGTCAGGACGTGTCGTGAATATGTTCTCTCATCCAGCGTTGTCATGTTGGCGATCCGTTGTGCTTTACAGCTGCCGGGCAAACCGGTAATAACACGCTACGACAACACGATTGTTTCATAACAAATACGCCACATTAATGAATAATTAATTAAACTGCCCCGAGTCCTGACATTGGCTGCCACCGCCAATATCTTTACCTCTCTCGAGTAAACGCGGACCCAGCCTGTCAGAGAGCACCGACCGGACTAACTGTACCGATTCCGACCTGAACCCGGAGTCACGTCTTTTGAACGGACCGAGACCCGATTCGGGTCGGAACCTCAGGTTTTCGGGTTGTTCTGAAGACCTCTCTAATGCAGCTGTGAATTGAAGCAATTCCAACATGAATGTTAATGTTACAGATCATAAGGACTTTATTAGGGCCCGAGAACTGAGGGTGCGAGGACCCCATTGTATTTCAATGATGATGATGATGATTATGATTAATGTTATAGTCTGAAATAAATAGACTTTTTGAGGGCTTTAATATGCTCAAAAAGTCATGAAAATTAGGTATTTAATGGGTGCCAGGCATGGGTGTAAAAAGATGTTCCCCCGACAAGCCCCTCCATACACTTTCACCTACGTTGACGAAGTTTGTGTGACTGATGTATCAGACTAAGACCTACAAAAAAGATTCTTGGATCTACACACTAATTCCAGCAGGAAGTAAGTCGTTTTAAAATATGTAATAGAACATATAATTGTTCCAGTATTTCAGTCACTTCCAGGCCTCGCACTTTAACAAACTCCTCCAAGAGATTTTGTCAGATTGACTTCAAAATTGTTTTGCATCTTCATCTTTCCTTTAATCATTTGTTGCATCTTTTTTCCTCTATTTCATATAATTTATCTTTTAATAATTTCTTTGTTTTATTCATCTTTTGTCTTTATTATTTTTCCTCCATCTTTTCTTTCCTTCTTTCATGTTTCCTTTTTTATCTTCTCTGTTGTCTTTTGTCTTTACTTTCATGTTCTGTTTCTTTTCTTTGATCGTTTATCTTTCTTTCTTCTTTTATTTCATTTCATCTTTACCTTCCTTTCATATTTTCTTGTGTTTTTAATCTTTCTTTTCATTTTTATTTATTCTTTTCATATTTCCTTTTATCTTTTCTCCTTTCTTTTCATTTGTTCTCATCTTATATTCATATTGCTTTATCTTTCCTTTCCCCGTTATCTTTACTTTCTTTACCTTAAACTTCTTGGTCTTCCTTTTTTCATTTTATTTTGTGCTTATTCCTTTCACTTTATCTTTCATTCTTTCTTCTTTTATTCATCTTTTCTTCTATCTTTCTTTTCATCATTTCTAACCTCCTTTTACCTTTTCTTTCCTTTCATTGGGCCTCAAGCACCAAGAGTGCGAGGATCCTAATGTATTTTGAATGTTTATTTTTAATAATAATTGTGCTCATGGGTGTTGCTGTCGGGGGTCTGGGTGCTTGTGTTGATGTGGTTCTTTATGTGGGCCAACCAGGTCGGGGACCCTCTTGGTTCTGCTCTTGCACCATCATTATGGGGGTCTGGTGGGGGGGACTGGGCTCGGGTGAGTTTGGTGTCAGAGTGCAGCATGGTGGGATGGGGGGTATCTGGGTGCTCTTGGGGTGCACTGTGTGTGTGACTGTGCAGGGTGAAGTATATGTAGTATGTACTGTAGTATATACTGTAGTACAGTGGTGCGCAAACTGTGGTACGCGTACCACCAGTGGTACGCAAGCACTCTCTGGTGGTACGCGGGGGAACGTCATGTCTTGTCAATGCATGACAATGCATTATAAATACAACGTTTCAAATGAAATTCAGGTAACAATAAAATAACCACAATAAGGAATAAACATCTCTCCTGTGTGTTTAAAAGGTAATTGAGAAAGCATATATGGCTATATTTTACAATTGGTCATCATGGTGGAACTTGGAGGGCTCAACAGTTTCTCAGGTGGTACGCAGTATTGAAAGTTTGAGAATCACTGCTGTAGTATATATTGTAGTATGTACTGTAGTGTGAATGTGTGTGTATCAGTATGTATGGTATGTAGTTAGATGTCTATGTCTATCTGGATATGAAATTAGAACTACAATTTAGGATAAGGCCTCAAAAGCCAGATACATTTTAATGCTAATCATGGAACACTGGAGAAGGAGTAGGATTAAATAAGTTTTATTTCTTCCAACCCCTTTTCAGACATGTTAAACCAGATATGTGTTTTGCATATTTGTATGCATGTGTATGTATATAGATTGGTGTGTATACATTGGGTATATATATTTTTTTTTAAATTTCTTCTTTTTTGGGGGGAATATGTCCATTTAATATTTAGATTTATTTACAAGAGGTTCTATATGTTTCTAAATTGTGGTTATGCACATGTGTCAGTATATATTGATTTATGCATTATTATATATTTTATTTTAAAAATATATTATACATTCAGATACATAGATTTATGATAGTGTTAAAATTGTCTATGCTTTAAAAGATTGTTTTGACATGTCTGGAATGAATCAATAAATGAATGAAATATTATTACTGTATTATCATTATTATTATTATGAGGGGCTAAATACCAAAGGTGTGAGGACCCTGTTTTAATTTGAATGTTTAATAATACTTTGAATGTTCAATAATAATTACTAATGTATTGCCTAAGAACCAAGGGGGCAGTGGTGATGGGTGCGAGGACCGGGTCAACACTGCATGCAGCTTTAACCTGCAGTGTAAGTAAGAGTGATTAAAGTCTGTGAATTCACATAAAAACTCAATGTAAGGGCCAAATGAAAAACAACAACACTTAGAAATATAAATTAAATACATAAATAAATAACATGGTTGGTGCTCACCATTACATTATCTAAACACTGCCTTATACAAAACAACAGGCAAGATAAACTATAGCCTATAGCTTTTATACATGGGGAGTGAGCCTGAGCAGATAGCTGTTATGTTTAAGTGGTAAATCCGTCATCATTTGTGCAGCAAAGAAACCACAATCTCTATTGGGAAAGAGAAGAAAAAACAATGGTAATGAAAACAGGTGTTATGTGTTTAACTCCTCTTAACACAATGATTACAGTGGTTTGAAATTCAACAAGGTGAATTTGTCATTGAAAAGATGTAAATGTATGCGGCCAGCTTATATCACAGTAATCACAATCTAGTACCAATGGAGCAAAACCCATGATTTAAGACCCGAGACTGTTTTACAGCACTCTTTAAATTTCGTTTCTCATTTCTCACACACTCCTCCGCCTCCCACCCCTTCCTTCCATTGCCTGTTAGTTCAGATTTCTCCACTTTCTACCATGTTCCATCTCATCTTTCCTTATCCTCTCACACACATGCATACTTTCACTGCAGAGGAGAACATAAATCTAACTAGTGTGCCAGACAGGGCCATGGCAAACTATAATTACAGAACATCAAATGAAAGAATTAGTGTCCCTTTTCTCATTACCATGCAAGACTTGCAACTCCTCTGCAGTTTTTCAGCTAACCTCTGCTTTTCACCTACACAGAGGCATGCACTCATGCTTTTTCTTACAGTACCAGTTTAAGTGTAGCACATGCTGGTGCACTTACTGTTTTGTCATCACACACTGATATTAAATGTGCCCCAGGCATGTGTTATTGTGAACTATTCTGTGCTCTCCAGGTAAAATTTATTTCACTGTAAGAAGCTAGGTAAGTAAAAGCTTACATAATTCCCAAGCCATAAAGTTACAGGTGATACTTTTATTTAATATTTATACAAGGCTCCATATATCAGGAACAAAAAAACTGCCTGATTTTAATTATTAGAAACACTTCATAATAACTACACGCAATTAGTTAGGCACTAAAAATACTTAATTTAAAAAGCATTGTTGTACATTAAAAAACACAAGTAAATAGATTATAGATGCAGTTACCAGTGCTTTATTCTTGATTTACACATATGTATTGCTGTTATTTCTTCATAAGACCTCAGACCATTTTTAAATTGTAACTAAATAATAAAAGAATTTAAATTTACTGCTGTGCTCCAGTGTTGGCATAAGTACATTCTTATTCTGCGATGCATTAACTTTGCAGGTTTTTTTTTTTTTTTTCCTGTAGGCATACTGGTATTAGGTCCACTACTCACACCAGGGGGATGTTGGAAATAGAACTTGTTTACTAGTTGTTTACAACTTATTCACAACTGTATATCCTGTAATTACAATATTGTGTACATTAGCGTTTACCTTTGAGGTTTCTGCTCAAGCTGTTAACATGTGCTGTATTGTCAGTCGGAGTGTATCCTGCTGATCCTCAGGTATGTGGATTCACCTAAATCTATGGATTCACCCAGGCCAACAGACCCACAACTCAGTGATTGATTGAAATTAAAAAAGTGTTAAGAGTCAGAAGCACAATTTCTACAGGCTTCCTTTCGACTCTTGTCGCTGTGCTTCTGCCAGCTCCTTCTGTAATGTTATATACTTAACCGACTACAAGCTTTCAGCATCTGCTGCTCAAGCTGTTAGTATGGTGATGATACTGCTGGGGTCACAGCATTCATCCCAGTGAGCCAGAAGTCTGCAGACTCACCTGAATCTGTGGATTCACCTAAATCCATGGACTCACCCAGGTCCACAGACATCTGTCTCAGTGCTCTGTTGAATGAAAAAGCGCAGAGCCAAGAATTGGACTGAATCAGTGTTCTACAGCCAGTTTGGGAGTGACCTCACAAAACTTACACCATTACAGAAATATTTTGCTTTTTGCTGTAATGAAGTAATATAATAAAAACGGTAGCAATTCTGCTAATACTGTTACAGTAATATGTTATCATGCTGTTTTAATGCTAGAACCCACTGCGCAATTTATGGTTCAGAAGATGTCTATTTGACGTCTTTTTGCGACGTCAGAATCACGTCTCGAAAAGGTGCAGAATGAAATGTTTTTTTGACGTCTTTTCCCGACGTCGTGTGGACGTCTTTCCCCGACGTCGTGTGTGGACTTTCCTGACATCGTGTGGACGTCTTTCCCCCGACGTCGTGTGGACGTCTTTCCGTCTTTCCCTCGACGTCGTGGTGGACGTCTCGAAAAGGTTGCAAAATGAAATGTTTTTTTGACGTCTTTTCCCGACGTCGTGTGGACGTCTTTCCCTCGACGCTTTATGGACCTCCACTTCCATTCATCCGGGGCTGGATTAACGTCCAATAACTACCTTCATTAAAGTGTTAAAACTGGACTATTCTGTAATTTACTCTAAGGTAGCAAACTAGAAACCAAACCAAATTTACATTGCAATTTCTTTTAAATGTAACAATTCTGTAAAATTAACACATTCAGTAAAATTATAGCATTACATGCAGTGCAAAATAATATAACCATTACCCGTGTTGCAACAGTTGATAGCTCACAGAATTAGGAAGAGAGGCAAAAAACAACTTTATTAATATTGATTCACACTATTTACATATTAACATTTGTCATACTATACAGAATTTACATATTAAAATGATTAAGACTACACATTTACAAATTAACAATGATTTAAACTATTTACATAATCTCTACACTACGTACCACATCATCTGCATATGAACCACAAGTCCAGTTAAACTAGGTGTTGAGGCCTCCCGTTCTGGCTGGTGCATGTTTGAGGTGGTCGGCCACGACTTGTTTTACTTCTGCCTCCGTCGCCAGGGGTAGGCCTTCATGACAGCATCTAGAAAAAAGTTGTGGATTGTCACCATGTCCCTGTAACTGAACTCTCGTAGAAAACTTCTACAAAAATAAATATTAGCTTACAATTAGCATACCATTAGCTTAGCAATATTAGCAAGCTGGCTTCAAATGAGAATCAAGAGGAGCACCAAGATTGACAGTTCAAAGCATCATGTGGGATTTAATACCACGTAAAAGACATTTAGCAGAAAAAATCCTAACTCTTTTAGTTTGATATTACCACTTAGAAAAGAATGAAAACTGTTTTGATAGTTACCGCTGAACACCATAGCCGCGGAGGCACCCATCACTGCGAAGAACGGCAACACCCCCATCATCACTTTGGTATGCTCCGCTGCAGGCTCTCCCTTTGATATCTAAGTATTCACGTTTCAGAGACTGAAAGATGAAATGATGGTGGGATGTTGAAGGGTATGTCGGGGCAGTACTAACCTGAAAATTATGTTTTCAATATTAAAACCAACGAATGGGAGGAAAAAATGCAAACACAAATGTTTAATTACATTATATGAATATAATTTTCATTTAGCCCCGTAATTTGTACGAGAACCCTCAAAATACTTACATTTCCAGTAATACTCTTTAAACACATTCAGCATGGACCAGGGTTTTACCTCGCAGCAGAGGGTGTTTTACAGTCAGCTGTGATATGTAACAACGTGGAGTGTGAGATAATTTGAGTCTCATATCGTGGTCGACAGCGGTGTCCAGATGAGTCCACTTAAGGACGTCGATATAACGTTGCGGTGTGCCTCTCCCCAGCAATAAAAGTGGGGATAAAAGTTCATTTCTCAGGCGGGGAAAAATCACATTGGGCATAAGGTGTCTGGAACTTGGTCACCAGTGGAGCACTTGTGGATGTCAATATAACGTCGAAATGAGGTCCTCGTTGGACCAAATCACTTCCAGTGTCTGCGCGTGTTTAAGCACTTCCGTGCGGACTCAGAAGCGCACTGCGCGCGCACAGTGCGGGAGCCGGTCCGTCGCAAATGTCGAAAAAAGGTCCAATAATGACGTCTACATCTCGACCTATTATGCACGTTGAGCCGACGTCTATATCTGGTCTTTATATGACATCCAGATTCTGAACGTCATAGCGACGTCTAAAAAGGGTCATATTTTGACGTCGAAGTTTCGACCTATTTTCTACGTTCCATAGACGTCGAGATCTGGTCTCTGACGGACCGACCTAAAACTGACGTCATCTGCACGTCTTTTCGACCTGCAATGTTTGGTGGGAATGCACTTCAATGCACTGCTCTTTGTTTAGTTTTTGTTTTTTTTATGAATTCACCAAAGCCTTCTGGCACTGCAAAACATACATTTTGTGGGTAAAGGTCATCCTGTTTTTGAAATTTGATAGTTGATGTAAAATGATTAAATAGATTAAACATCTGTCCCAACCCAACCCAACCCAACCCAACCCAACCCTTAAGATGTTTCTGAGCATACCATACCAGGAGATATCCACAGGAGGGGCCTGAACGAATCAGAGCAATGACTGCTGTATCTGTTTCCCCCTATGGGCCTGTCTCCCACACAACATAAATCCTGTATGTACATTTTAATTCAATTCAATTCAATTTTATTTATATAGCGTCTGTTACAATGACAATTGTCTCTAGGCGCTTCACAGAGACCCAGAGCATGACCCCCGAGCAAATATCATCAACTAAGATTATATAATTAAATCCAATCAATGATAATGGCAGGTAAAAAACTCCCACGTAGGGAGAAAAAAAAACCTTTATACCCAAACAGTGGCAAGGAAAAACTCCACTTTAAGAGGAAGAAACCTTGAGCAGGACCTGGCTCATATGGGGGGACCTTCCTGCCGAAGGCCAGCCGGGTAGAGAAAGAAAAGAAAAGAAAGAAAAGAGGGGAGACAGGACAGAGAGAGGATGGAGGACAGAGAGAGGAGAGACACAGATGACTAAATACAATGACCATATAAACATAAACAGATGGAGGCAGCAGCACTGGGATGAGATGGCCAGAGGACCAGGTCGCTGATCACCACGCCAGTCGGCACCCAAACACAAGTGGAGGAGAACCCCGGGATGGACAGAGGATGGAACTGCAAGTCAGCATGAAACCCAGGAAACTCTGGCCTGCAAATACACAGAAAGAAAAGGGGGCAGAAACAGCACAACAAACCACAGGAAAGCAAAGAAAATGGAGCACAGTTTCAGTAACAGGGTGCTCCCAAATAATTATAAATGAGCTGGAGGAGGAGGAAGGGAGGAAGAAAGGGAAGAAAAAGGAGAAGAGCAGTGGAGACACCACTCAGCAGATCATGTTGGTGTCCCCCTGTAGCGTAGGCCTATAGCAGCATAGCTATGACGAAGCTGTGATTAAGACGAGTTTACTCTATCTTAGCTACTACAACTATGGCTATAACTATTAGCCCCTACACACTATAGATAGACTAACTGTAGGCTTTACTGAACAGAAATGTTTTCAATTTAGTTTTAAAAATGGAGATAGTATCAGCCTCCTTAACCCAAACTGGTAGCTGGTTCCATAAAAAAAGGTGCCTGGTAGCAGAAGGCCCGTCCCTCCAAACCTACTTTTAGATATTCTAGGAACGACGAGTAATCCTGCACTCTGAGAGCGGAGAGCTCTATTAGGAGCATAACATGCTATCAAGTCTTGTAAATAGCGCGGAGCTAGGCCATTAAGGGCCTTATATGCGAGAAGCAGAATTTTAAACTCAATTCTAAATTTCACGGGAAGCCAATGGAGGGAGGCTAAACACGGGAGAGATGTGATCTCGCTTACGGATTCCTGTCAGCACCCTCGCTGCTGCGTTCTGGATCAGTTGAAGGCTATTTAGCGAGCTTTTCGGACATCCTGCTAACAGCGCATTACAGTAATCCAGTCTAGAGCTAACAAACGCGTGGATTAATTTTTCGGCATCACCCTGGGAGAGGATGCTCCTAATCTGGCAATATTTCGGAGATGAAAAAAGGCAGACTTGCAAAACCTGATTAATATGCTTAAATGACATATCCTGATCAAAAATAACTCCAAGGTTTTTCGCAACTGTGCTGGAAGCCAGCGTAAATCCAGTCAATCCATTCCTCAGGTGTTTGGGACCAAAGACAATAACCTCTGTTTTATCCGAGTTTAGAAGCAAAAAGTTAGAGGACATCCAGGACTTAATATCATTAAGACACCCTTGAAGTTTAGCCAAAGGTTTTGTTCCTCTGGTTTCATAGATAAGTACAGCTGCGTATCATCAGCGTAGCAATGAAAGTTTATGCCATGGCTCTGGATAATTTTTCCCAAGGGCAACATGATAAAAGTGAAAGGATTGGTCCCAGAACTGAACCCTGTGGGACGCCATAGCAGACCCTAGTCCGTGTAGAAGAAACGTCATTAACATGGACGAACTGGAACCTGTCAGATAGGTATGACTTAAACCAGCCTAATGCTATCCCTTTAATTCCAACAGTGTGCTCTAATCTGTGCAGCAAAAGGCCATGATCAACAGTATCAAAAGCAGCACTGAGGTCCAGCAGAACAAGGACAGAAACTAATCCATTGTCTGAGGCCATGAGGAGGTCGTTGGAGACTCTAATCAGTGCAGTTTCTGTGCTATGATGAGTTCTAAACCCTGACTGAAAGACCTCAAATAGATCATTTCTATGCAGGTGTTCTCCTAACTGGCTAGCAACTATTTTTTCCAGAATTTTAGAGATAAATGGAAGGTTGGATATTGGTCTATATTTTACAATATATTACATCTTGGAAGTAACTTGCCAAACACTATCCAGGGGATTTCTCTCATTTCTTGTAACTGTGCTTTTGTCTGCTCCATCTGTGTTGTCGTATACTTAGATGGAGACAAATAACAGGAAAAGCTTTATTTCACACATCAGAATATCTAATATTTCAGTAAAATGCATGCAGTTTTTTGACTATTTGACAGTTTTTCCTTGCCACTGTTTGGCTGAAAGGTTTTTTTTTTCTCCCTCTATGGGAGTTTTTTACTTGCCATTATCCTTGTTTAGGATTCAATAGTGATATTTTTAGTTAATGATATTTGCTCGGGGGTCATGTTCTGGGTCTCTGTAAAGCGCCTAGAGACAACTGACATTGTAACAGACGCTATACAAATAAAATTCAATTGAATTTTTGACAATGCAACAGTCTTGTCTTTACATTTGTATTGAAAAATACATTGAAATCACATTGATCGAATGTGATCAGTGATTCATTAATCCAAACAAATCCCTTTGCTCAAACAAGCTTTTTAAATCAATTAATACTTGTTCTTTATTATAGACATAGTTGGTTATCAATTTCAGAGGTATTTATTTCGATACTGATGTTTGTTTATATCGAATGGAGGAATCCAAGGGACTTGTCAGATCTGAGTCTGAGTTGTACCTGATCTGAAAGGACTCAAATCCCTTGAAAGAGCTGAATGTGACGTGTGACCACAAAGTGGTCAGGTTTTTGGTCTAATTTTACTGCACTATACTCTCTAGAGTTTTACAGATATTTTGATTTAATTAAGTTGTGGAAGATTTTTTTCCTTTTTATATAAAATACATATACTGTATATTATTTGGAATTTTAAATGACTATTTCATACTGACAAAGGGAATATTTCTGTGGCCTTTAACATTGTGTTGTGTATTTCTTTTGCCTGTTGAAGATAACTGAGCCTTTAAATCTTAGTCAGGTGTGATAAATTCTTTATTAATTATTGATAGTCTTTACTTTAGATAAGCTTACAGAAAATAGAATCTAAAATTAGTAAGAGTTTTATCACTATCTGAATTGATCATGAATTGTTTTTATATGGCAAATTCTGGTCCATCACACCAACAAGTACAGCACTTGAAAAGGTTACATTTGTTGTTTTCCAAAATATTCATTTTTGCTCACTTCCAGAAGCATTGACAATGCAGTTACAGTGTTGGGTTATCACTGCCTTTATCAGGGGATCCCTAGGTTTTAAGGACCGGGGGGGGGGGGTTTACCCCCAAGAGATGCACACGATATGAACGAACGTAGCGCATGAGCACAAAATTTCACAAACAGAAAACAAAGACCGAGAAATTGCTTTTCAACTCTTTTGGACACGTTAAACATCTCAGGCCACAATGGATTTGTTCTGCTATTTCAGTCTGTTTCTTTAATACAATACAACAAGAAAACACAGGGAATGTGTTTGCTGCATGAACAACAAGAAAAAAAATTAAAAATAAATAAGTACATCATTTTTAAGGCTGCAATCACCAGTTACTTGGTGGGTGGAAGCATCAAAGAATGCCGTCTCTTTTTAAAAGTGGCAAATTGGTCAGTTCTCTCTGTTGTGACTCAGATGCTGAAGCGTGTCTTTTTCAATAGACATGACTGCAAGACTGTGAAGTCTTTTCTGACCCATTGTTTGACGCAGCCAGGAGTGCAGCCGACGCAGTGCACTAAAGGGCCTTTCACATGAGCAGCTGCTTACAGGCACTGTTAGGGCAACTTGGATGGTTGCCTTCAGAGAGGGAAACTTGTCTGAATCAAAGAGGTTGTACACAGACAAAATATCTTTAGGTGGACATCTAGCCTCTGTTTTCCAGGCAAGAAAGTTTCTGGCCACCAGAACCGCCTCTGTTTTCAGGTCAACTCTGTAGTGCTTTGCAAGTTCATTCAAGTGTGGATTCACTCAAGAAGTTCTCCGATTTAGGACTGCATACCTGGATGCCTTTTAGTAGTCCTGCATCTACACCGCAAAATCTTTGATTAAGCTCTCTTTTCAATGTGTCTGAGTTGTTCAATTCAGTGCGTGAACCCACGGTTGCCTCCAGCACAAAATCATCAATTTTCCTGTTTCTTCTCTGCCTTGTCTTAGCACCTGATTCAGGGATGTTGCACAGGGCCTTGGTTTTCTTCATACAGCTCTGTGGGAAATGCATCTGAGTGTTTGCCCTTAATTGTGTCACACACAGCCTGTTTGCAAATAAAAGCTTCTGGCAGGTCAAAAGTCTCTTTCTGCGGAGAACTTGTGGGGTCTTTCAGTTACCGACAGAAGTGACTGAAACATCAGTAGTGCATAGACTACTGAGAACTTGTAGAACTTTGCTCTGAGACCAACAGCTATAGGAGGATCCAATAGTAGATAGGCACTCCAAAATGGCAGGCAATGTCTTCAAGAACTGTGCTGATTGATCGCAAGTAACATGCCCAGCGACCGTTGGGAAGTTGCACAAGCTCAGTTTTTGCCAATCCAAGCTTTGACTGAGTCTCCGTGAACTTATAATGATTGACTGGAGAGATGCTGAAGAAAGAATACACACACTCCAACAAGCTGAATAGCTCCACAGGCCTCTGGGGCAGCCTTGCAAGTATTGCACAAAACCAGGTTGAGTTGATGAGCATAACAATGCACATAGATAGCCTCAGGATGGAGCCTTCGAAAATGTGCTTGTACACCTCCAGTGGAGCCACTCATAACGACTGCACCGTTATATGTATGTGCAACACACTTAAGCTCTGCAAGACCATTGTTTTGGATCTGCTGCTGAAGCTCATTTGCAATGGACTGGGCATCAAATTATTTTATCCCTGCAAGTGCTAGGAAACGTTCCTTTACTGTTCCCTCTGACACACATACCTGACTAACAGCTAATGCTCAGCCTTTTTCATCCCTTGCCCTTCATCTGCCATGATGGCATAGATTTTAGAGTTTGTCATTTCAGATACCATGACACAGGTAACTTCCTGGGCACAACAGTCAATCAATCATTCTGGGATGTTGGTGAGATATACTGCACATTTGATGGGGATTATGTTTTTGAAGAAAATGATCAAACTCCCTCAAAAGCGCCATGCTCTCAAAAAAATTGCCCTCTGTTTGGGCTGCCTTTAACCTTCATCATGGCCACGGAAAGGGAGTCCCTGTCTCCCTAACATAGAGGTGACTGCAACAATTCATCTGAGATACTCTCTTTCTCTACTATCTCACTCACATTTGCAGTCGCTATCATCTGTGCAACGTTTCCCTGTTTGCTGTTCCCTGGTAGCTTTTCCATGCAACAACACTGTCCTTAGGTGTTTGTGCCATCTCATGCTTGCCAAAGATGACTAAAGCTTTCTTCTATTTACTGCAACCACTACTGACCAAACTATCATGTTTTGATCATGTGGATATTTCTTCAGGTTTACCTGTCTGGGCCCTGTGTCTCCGTCACCTAAATCAAACTGTGTAGTGAAATGAGTTGCTGCATCTGCTTCACAATTTTCCCTCTCTTGGTCTGTTTGCTCTCCTCTCTCTGTAATAACTTGGTCTTCCTCTGCCTCTTGATCCATTTGCTGCATGTCCTCTGTCTCTCCTTGTCATAGTTTGGTAGTCTGTCTGTGTTTTCCCTTCCCTCCTGTGAGGGAGTAACTGTCCTGGCAGCGGTAACTCGATGCACCTGCAGCTCATCAGCAATCAACCTCTCAGCTGAAATACTCCGGCTCTCCACTCACTCATCGCCAGATCGTTACAGCTCCTTAGGATCTCAAGTCTTTCCTGTGTGTTTCTTCCATTTGTGATTCCTTGATTTTTGACTGCCTACCTCCTTGTGCTTCAGGATCCCCTCACACTCCATTTTGCCACAGCCTCATCACCACACAAGACTTCCACATCTCACTGTCTCCTGCCGTTCCCCACCTGTCATCGCCAACCCTCCCTCACCTGCAAGCCCCAGACTACTCCACTGCTTCTCCTCACTTCCTGGATCTTCCTCTCCATAGTCTTCCCCGTTACAACCAAGTATTTTTCCTTCGCCGCCATACTACTCGGCCCACAGGCTGAAAATAAACAAGTGTTTCTCTCGGAAACTCTTGGAGCTTGTGCTCTCGTCCTCTGCTTGGGTTATCACACTCCTTCCTCTCGCTGACTAGAACTTGCCTATCGACCTTTATCTCTCTCAGCCTCTCCTTCTGCCTGACCCTTCAAGATACATTAAAACATATTGAATTGATAACTGATCTAACACAGAGGCAAATCCCCAAAGGGGGAAATTGAAAATCTCATCAGCTCATCAATAACATAATTGATAATAATTTAAACAGAATGAGAAAATTTTAATTAATTAATAATGAATAAAAAGTAATAAAAAGAAAATATGTTGCTCCCAAATATTTTAAAGTTACAGAGATTACATTTTGGGCACATGTGTGACTAAAATGGTTGCAATTTAAAGCCCTGAAAAATATTACTAAACAACTTGAATTGAAGTAATATTGATATAGAACCCCAAAAAAATATTTGGGTCAGGTTAATTTGACTTATATATATCTCAAAGGCTCTCAACGTTTTAGTATCGATTCTCTTAAATAGAAGCTCAGGTTAAATAAGTCTTACATGGTGTACTATGACTGAAATGTTTGATATTTCATATCCATACTGAGTTCCATGAAAATTTAACTAGACTGCATCAAAAGTGACTCCATCCTGTGAAATCCTTGACTGACCTGTCCAGTAGAGGTCTCTCCCCTCTCACTCTATGTGCTCCTCTGCCCTAACTCCTAAGCAAGGAGTTGTGCTAGCAATTTAACTTAGTGTGCTAGCCAGGTTTTCATTTATCAAAATGGGGAGCACCTGGTTCATTAATTACATGGGACTCCCTGCTGTTAGCTGGCGCTAACTAACTGTTAGTACCAGCGGTAATGAAGACTTACTTTCTTGAAACACTTGCATATATCCAATGTAGCAATGTTGTCTTGCTGTGTGCAGCATGTATGCTAGTGTGTCTGCAAGTGTGGATGCAGCGGAGTGTAAAGTAGCAGTGAAAACGTGGACTGGATTTTCAGTAATGGGTGCGTTCCCTGTGAACAACTGAAACAGGTTGGATAATGAAGCACTGACGCTACCTGAACAATGTAAAGTGGGACCAACTGATTAATGATTATATTTAAGTGAATAGTGACTGGTTTATAGTATTATTTATTTAAACTCATATATTTAAATTGTCTGAAATTTTTGGTTAAAAAAAACTGAATAAGTTTTTTTTTCTAAGAAAAAAAAACACACCAATTTACTTAGCAGGGGCTCAAGAATATTTTAGGCCTCAAGAATAAACAAACCTAAGGATGACACTGGCCTTTGTTCATACCACAAACTGATGATAGAAAAACAGACAAAAAACACCAAGGTTTATTTCTCAATGAACTGTGCTTGTAACACCATTGGGAAACCAACATCTATTATGTCTATTGCAGATGTAAAAAAATGTCACAGAATCCAATGACATGAATTATAATCTCATTTCTCATCTCATATTTATATATGTTATTTTTTTCTCTGATACCTTTTAAGTTGATTTAAAGAACGTAGCAATTTCATGGGAAGGTAATGATAATACATGAAGTTGTTGATGAAACGTGTAATGTTCATACATGTTAAAGCATTTTTGTTCAACAGGCTGTTTAGATTATTAATACTTAATAAAGTGCCGTTTTGATAAAAGTTGTGATTTTTTTCTCTCCTTTTATTACCATCTTTTTCCATTTTTAACATAATTTTAATTTGACAAACTAAACTCAATTAGAACTAACTTAACCACATTAAGTTACTCTTACTCAATAATCCTGTATTGCTTTAATATGTATCCAGTTCATTTGCTGAACAAAAGCAAATATCACATAACTTTAACGTAGACTTCATCCATAAAAAGAAAGGAACCAAATTAGATTTAAGTAACTTAATTCACTGTTGTGAAATGTACTTTAATATATTGAGTAAATCATATGAAAAATGAATAATAACATCGACTTAAAGTTATGTGGAACCACTTGCATAACATTTTTAAGTAAGTCCAACATTTCTTTTTTTTTTTGAGTGCATCGCTGCTCTTCTTCTCTTTAACCTGCTTGGTAACAGCAATAGTGACATCCCGCTCCACAACCTTTTCTCCTCTCTGGCAGAGCTCCTTCCAGAGCATTCCCCAGCTCTACTGCAGCTCTATCTCCTGCTCACATAGCAAACCCTGCTTAGCCTCATCACCTTCATCGGCTTCCAAACATTTCCAAAGGTAATTCCCAGAACCCCAGAAGTGATCCAATTTCATCAACATCAGATACATTATTTCCTTCAATAACCCCATCTGCTGCTACTGCTGTGGACTTTGCCTCTCTGTATGCAGGCAGTGGGCATTCAGTCATTTAGCTCACCTGAAAGCATTCAGCTCATTATTGACTGGACATAAACTCTTTTCTTGTTTGTCCCATTTATCAAGAAAGCCCCAATCCCAATCCTGGTCTGAGTTTAATTGTTAAAGTCAATCATTAGATTTGTAAAAAAAAAAATATATAGGATGCAATTACTTATTGCCTTCTAGGAGGAAAGAAAGCTGATTTTATTTAGCTAATTCCAGCTCTTCCACACATTTTCCACACAGTGATTACACATTCTGGCACAAATGACGTAATGTCCAAGCAATCAATTATGCTTCTGTGTGAACTGGAGTCTCCAGCCACCACCACTGAAAACCTGGGGAGAAAGTATGTTTTGTCTGGTCCCAATACCTCCAGGAACAGTTTTGCTGTTTTTTTTCAGTCTCCAGCAGTGGATACAAAAATTAACAACTTCTACTGGGTTTCATTTTATCATCCACTTTGAGTGTTTTTGGACTGAGTGGGACATGTTTTGGCCAGATGGGCTGCATCCTAACAAGTAAATAAGAGGTAAGTTGATTCATAATTAGATTATTTTATTGCTTTTGGCCTTAGTGATTATGTTGGCCTTACTCTCTCCAGAAGGATTCCTGATTAGCATTCTTGTTCTCTCAATCATACCCCTGACAGTACAGGTCTGGCTGGCTCAATCCCCTTAACAGGTTCCTTAAACCCTATCTCAGTCCAGACTTCTGTCTCTTCTTAATACATTAAATCTGAATTCATTCTATGTAAAGTTGTTTGTTGTCTTTAGTTCTATACTAGACTCAATTTGCTTTTTAACAAAATGTTCACGGGCCTACTCATAATTTACTTCATTATAGATGGTTATTGCTGTGTTCAGGACGGATCTTCTGTAGCGGATTTTCAGCAGATCTGAAGAAGCCTTCGACTGAATGTTGCTGAATCACTGCATTGTGTAGAGGATTTTGAGGGTTGTCTATGATGTTTCGCAATTTATAAAGGATCTTCCTTTATAAGCTCCAGAGGCTCCAGAACAGTCCCCAGAACAGAACTAGCTGTCTTTATTAGTTTGTTCAGTCTGATGTTGCTCTGATAAAAGCAAATACAGTGGTACCTCTTCTTACGAAATTAATTTGTTCTGGGAGTAGTTTTGTAGCCTGAAAATTTCGTAAGATGCGTTTCCATGTAAATGCCCTAGTCCGTTCCAACCTTGCCAAAATTCAAACATAATTTTTTTTCATAAATGATAAATAATACATAAAATGACATAAAAATCTGTAAGAAATACATGTTAGAACTAGAAAAGCACTCAGAGAGCGCAGACCTCCACCAAGCGCAACAATTACCGAAAATTTGAAAGTGATCCAGAATCCAGGATTTCTTCTGGATCACATCCAAAATGAAATCAGTTCTTCCTTTTCACATTTCCGACAACTCTTGAAAATTTCATCAAAATTCATCCATAACTTCTTGAACATAGACAGGCAGACAGACAAATAAACGCCGGCCAAAACATAACCTCCTTGGCGGATGTAAAAATTGTTTGTTTACCTAGGTTGCTGGGATACACTCATACAGACAAGGGGCCCTCCTAGCCAATGGGATGCCAGGAAGATGCTAAGCGATAGCCAATGGCAGAGCAGCTCAGACACACCGCTTTCAAACCGAGACACAGAGCTGACAATTATGTTTACGTTCAGTAAACTCTAGGAGTTGCGAGTAGCAGCGCGTACTGTATTTTTGCCTTTCGTATCCTGAAATTTCTTTCGTAACAAGAGGCAATATTTTCCCGTTGAGGTGTTTCGTAATCTAAAAATTTAGTATGTAGAGACGTTTATAAGTAGAGATACCACTGTATTAGAGACAAATGTAAAGCTCCACGTTCGTGACTGGATTCAATTCTTCACCCAAGTGCGATATTTGCAACCCGCAGAGCTGTACCCACACATCTTTTGAAAGTTAAATTGTGTTATTATAGATATCAGTACATAACTACATCCCAGTACAGTGTTCGAGTTAGGACGTAGGCAAGATATGACCACCCGTACTTACGACCACGTCCAGCAAATGGCAGCGCAGTGCGTAAGATAGTTGTGGCAGCCCGGCATCGTAGTTAGTGCTCCAATCCTCCAGATGGCAGCACCTCCACTCTCTAAAAGCCCCCCCCCCCCCCCCCCACTCAAATTGCGAGTGAGAAAAAAGATGGCGTGGCGCATTCTACTGCTGATTCCAAATGAATGAAAAACAATAGGAACAAACTTTTTTTTTTTTTCCTGAGGAAAGAAGAGACTCTACCCTTTATTATAGCAGTTTCAGTGTTCACATAGTCATAAAATACAATATTCCGTGGGCTTTGAAAGATCAGTAAACATGCTCTGCAGCTGTATGGCAGCCAATGAGTTATACAGTACAATTTTATATATTTTTATAACCAATCTGACCTATGACTGGTTTTTCGGAATCGATCTAGGTCACAACTCGGATACAGAGTGTATAAAATATGTTTTTTTTTTTTTTCATTTTATGCCACATTAGTGAAGTATGATCTGAAAGAAGTGTCAGTAGCTGTGCTTGTGAACATGATCATTGTAAACGTGACAGTGCTTTGTGCATATTAAAATGCCAAAGCGTTCAAACTATTAAACATTAAAAAAGCATTGAAAGGTTCTGAGCCAATGAAATGCATTGTAACACTATGAGTCAAAGGCTTCAAAACATTTTGAAGCAATGAAGCTCCAAGTGAAGCAGCGATGACGTCCGAAGCTTTGAATGTCATCAGTCACATAACAGTGCTGTTTTGAAGGAAGCTCCAACACAGTGTTTCTGACTGACACAAGCCCTGAAGCCTCAGTATCATTTGCACATCACTAATTTACTCACAACCCAGTTTGATCTGATTATTTTTTTTAATAACCTTCGCATTTGCATTAATTAACAACACAGCATCTGTGAGGAAATTTCACTGTAGTAGGTGTCTATGAGAGGGTGCTCTAAGTCAATTTAAGAAGACAGCTCTGATGTTGATTTCTTCTCTATCGAGGGCTGACTGAATTAAAAACAGCTATCTCTATCATGCACAGGGTGATTGTCTGATCGACAGTACTGTGACCTTAATGCATAGAGCACTTGACAGTGTTGCCCTTCTGAAAAAGAAACAGAACATAATCGCCCAGAGAGAGACAGCTCCATGGTTCAGAGCTCCATGGTTCCTCTTGAGTTTGCAGAGATGGCAGTAACAAAAGCTATTCTGAACCACCAACAATCCTCTCTGACCCCATCCCAACCAGACTATGTTTTCTCTTGATTAATACTTCCATTTTGGATGTAATCAGTCTGTCTCTATCTGTCACATTGTTTTTCTGTAGCACTTTGAGATTTGTCAGCAAATGTAAAGTGCCATATTAATAGAATTTACTATGATCTGATCTGGAAGTGCTAACAAAGTCCTTTTCCAGTCCCCCTTTTGTTTCTAAAGTTGAACAAATTGTTGCACATCAACTGATTGACCATGACATGCTTCAATTAAGTACTACTATCAGGCAACATGGCATAAACCTTCATTGTTATGCAGATGATACTCAGCTATACCCACCCATGAAGCCTTAAGAGACCATTAAACTAACTGGACTACAAACATACCCTCATGATATAAAAAGGTGTCTGGATCGCTAGTTTCCTGATATTAACCTCAGATAAAATTGAGGTTGTTGACCTTGGGCCTGGATACTTCAGAAATACTGAAGACCGTCGAGTCATTTAATAACTCTGGATGGTATTAGCTAGTACTACAGTGATCCCTTAGTTTTCGCGGTTAATGGGGCCCTCCCCCCGTGACAATCAAAATCTGCAAACTGGGGCCGGAGCCCCCCCAGCCTAATTAATGTGTTTAAAATATGTTTAAACACTACAAAAAAGTAGCGAGGCACTGCAGTGACACAAGACAAAGGCTAAACTGTGGTCTTTCTGTTTCCCTCACAGCCTCTGGACTCCGAACTGTAGTAAATGCATCTCGGCCAATCAGATCACAGATTCTAGAGTGCTGGGCCGTCTGCGTTTCTCGTGTTGATTACAGGAGGCTGTGAGTCATCGTTCTGTGGGGTGGATTTTGGCAGAATTTCAGTGATTATTTCTTGAATATTTTATTATAATATATTTCTGAAAAAAATCCGCATATAACTCAAACCGTGGAACTCAAACCGCGAACTGGCAAGGGATCGCTGTACTGTTAAGAACCTTGGAGATACTTTTGACCAAGACTTGTCATTTAAATTACACATAAAACAAGTTTCTAGAACTTCTTTTTTTTTACCATTGCAATATTACAAAAATATGAAAAATCCTGTGATACATCCTGTGAAAAAACTACTCCATGAATTTGTTACTTCAAGATTGGACCACTGCAATTCCTTGTTAGTGGGCTGCTCTAAAATTGCACTGAACTGCCTCCAGCTGATTCAAAATGCTCTAGCCAGAGTTCTGACGAGGATTGCAGGAGAGAGCATATTCCCCAAATCTTCCCTTCTTTAATTTCTTGTTAAATTCAAGATACAATTTTGCTCCTAATAGAGCACGTCGCTCTTGACCTGCAAGTTAGAGTTTCCAGAAGTAGAATGAGAAGGAAAGCTTTCAGCTATCAGACTCCTCTCTTGTTGAACCAACTCCCAGTCAGTGTTTTTAGCCATGTTAACTAGTTTTTTTCCTCTCCACTGCAGCCTTATGCTTGATCAGGCTGGAAGGATTGTAAGAGATTTGGTGCAATCTGTTGTGTTCTTTAACCAGGTTATTCTAATGAATTGGCAATACATAAATGTGTGTATATGTATACACACACACACAATATATATATATATATATATATATATATATATATATATATATATATCTATATTAGTGTGTGGGTGTGTGTGTGTGTGCAGTATTAATTTCACAATTTTGCAGAACATTAAACTACATGGGGCACAAACACAGTAATTCTCCTGCCTCAATAAACACCTGTATTTTTGTGTGACAATGCTGTATGTTTGTACATTTCCTTGCCCTATATACAATTTTCTCTGCATATATCTATATGGCATCATAAAAAGCCATAGATTTATGGCCATCATAAAATGTAATTACCCTCTGTCATGACGACTGTACAGAAGCCTAAAACTAAGAATTCATTACCATATTTAATGCTTTCTTGTTAATTTCCTTGTCCATATTTACATTCTTGCACTGGAGCTGTGTATTTACACCTAATTGACATTGATTCCTCAGAAAGCATTTGGAGTCCTTCCCATAACACAGTTGTTTCCTCACCGTTTGACACTCAATTACAGTTTTATGAATAGACAAGTGTGTTTTTCCTTTATCAACATGATCCTCCATCAATAACATCACTACCTTTCAGGTATGACTGAAAATCCATGGATAGTTAGTTATAAAATATTCTGTATCATCCTAATTGTCATGGCCTGTCCGGCCATGGCAGCCCTGTGTGTGTATGTCTATGTCAAGTTGGCATCTCTCCCTGTCTTTAGTGGTTCCTGTTTTACTTTGAAAGGTCTGTCTTGTCTTCACTGTGTTCTGCTTTGCTTCCTCCCTCTCGTTACCTTGATTCCCTGCACCTGCCTCTCGTTTGTTCCTCTGTGTATTTTAAGTCTTGTCATTTTCCCCGTCCTCTGTGGCTCCATTTCATCTTTGTGGCATGTTGCTGTTCTGCTGTTTCCCCTCTTGTAGTTTGTATTTTTGCATTTAAGTGTTTTTGACTTTTGGCTTTTTGTGATTCTTGATTTTGTGTTTTTTGTTAATAAACCCTTCTTTTGTTTGTACTCCTGCTCCTGGGTCCTCCCTTAATACAGCAGAACATGACACTAATATCATTTTTTAGTATTTATTTACCCTTAATTTAAAAGAACAATAAATACATGTAATGTCTTACCACAATTGATCAAATCCATAAAATCATTCCTCTCTCGCTTATCAAATATATTAAAAAACTGTTAATCACTTCATGGGCTACAGTTCATTTCTTATCCATGTTTTCCTTTTGAATTCATGTTAAATTGATGATTTATAATTGGAATTGTTATAATGTATACAATAGAGTATGTATTGCAGCATGTGGAACCGTCTCTTATCATGCACTAGAACCCTTTTAAAAGTGTAGGGTGGTATTTTATTGTTTTTATTTTTCCATCCATCCACCCAAAGAGCTTGCCAGCCTTTTTCTTGTACTTCTCTGGGCACTAGAGCAGAGGCCACAGCAGAACTGCCCAGATCTCCCTTTACTCATCCACCTCTTCCAGCTCTTACTTTTACCATGCCATTGAGAGTCATAACCTCTTCAGCATGTCCTATGTCTGCCAAGGTGTCTCATCCCAATTGGATATGCCTGAAATATCTCACCGTACTGGAGGCATCCTCGACAGCTGCTAAAACCAGCTGCCCAAACCAAAGTAGCCCTTCTTGAATAACTGAGCTCCTTACCCATTTTCAGAAACTCAGTTTAATTTTCTTCATTCATTCCACCACATACTCACAGAATAGTCACATGCCATACACTGTAGCTTTTCATAAAAATAAATTGTGTTTTCTTATTTACATACTTTAGCCCATCTATGTCTAGACCCATTGTGTTTCAGTGTCTCCATTATTTCCACACATCCTGTACTCTGAGATCTTCATTCTTTTCTGCCAAATACATTAACATCATAGGATACCAGATGCAAGGAGACAAAGCTATAAAACTTTGTGTGGTGTCATGACTAAGAATATGCCTCCACGAAGACATGACATGTCTTACTGGAGTTTTAAAGCTCTGTGTATTTTTGTTTCTCATAACAAATCTTAATCATCTTGTAATTTAATTCTTGCGGACAAGCTTAATTTCCACCCCCATCTTTAACCATTAATGGATGTAGAAATTTCCCTAATTAACTAAATAAACATGATTAAGTGTAATTTTGTGAAATCGAGAAAATGAAATCCCTATAATTTAGACGTGTCAGTTCTGGAATCACAAAGAAAAGAAAACCCGTGGAATATAAAATATAATTAAAAAAATTAAAGTTTCAGGAGATCCAGGTTACCGTGCGATGGTGGCATCGATCGATGGACTAGGGCTGATGAATAGTGATTATATTTGTTCGACTCTCTCATTTCACTGTTAGCCATTCCTGCTTGCTTACCTGTTATTTACAGGTAAGCAAGCATGGTAGCAAGTAGAGACTTGGGGTGTTAGTGGCGGTCAGGAGTAGTGTTAAGAACGGGGTTCGAGATACGGATCTGGGAGCTGTGGATGTTTCGGACGTGTCGAATAAAAGCAATGTGTCTATTCTGGATTATTCTGTAGTGCGGTTCATAGTTAACTCCGATTGGATCGGGGGTCCGTCCGAGGGGTTTTCTTTACTGTCTGTTTTGTTTATGTCTTGTGAGGCCTGTTTGTTTCTATTGGTCATGTGCTCTTTAGGCATGGCGTTTTATGAAAACCACGTGCGAGGTTCTGTGCACTTGAGGTGTCAGTTGTGATAAACTCGTTTATCAATCTTAACCTTGGGCTAGTGGGGGGCGTGCTATTTGGCCATGCTTGTTCCATGTGTGGGTGTTTATGATCCAGTATCCTGCCATCGTGTTAATATGCGAATTATCCACGATGTTAATTGGGAGTACTTCAGACGTTCTCAATTGGAGTTCAGGTCCTGCACGTCATGGGCTTGCAAACGCTTGGGTCTTAGACCAGCTCCTCGCTGGGCGTGGGGAGGGGGGCGTCTGTCTTGTTGTAGGTTAGGCCTGCTGCGATCATGTTGTGTTTTGGTGGTATTTACTCCAGTCAAGGTTTATTCTCTTTGAATTCTGTGTTTCTTCTTTTTATTTTTTTATTTTCATGTGTGGTTCCATGTTTACGCCACATGATGCTAAAAGCAATGACAACATCTTTCTTGCATGATCAGAGATCTGAGCCCTTCCCCGACATCAACTTGGGTTATGCACCTGCACGTGCTTCTGAGAATTTAATGTACTTTGCTTAGATCAGGGGTCTCAAACTCATTCCTGAAAGGGCCGTGTGGCTGCAGGTTTTTGTTCCAACCCTGCAGAAACACAGCTGAGTTGTGTCACTCAATCAACTGAACTGGTTCAGACCTTCAGTGAAGACAACTAGTTGATTGACTGAAACAAGTCAGCTGTGTTTCTGCAGGGTTGGAACAAAAACCTGCAGCCACACGGCCATTTCAGGAATGAGTTTTTTTTCCCACTGGATTTTTGGCCTAGTCTAGAGTAGTTAGCCTCTAAGGGGTCTTTTGCCGTTCCCCTTATTTTCAAAATCTGGCAATCTAAATTATACTAAAATTCAAACTCTAAATTTAATCACTTTAATCATTTTAACCAATCAATCAACTGATTCCAATCTGAGCTGCAAACCCGTACACATAGTTGGTGACAGGAGTTTGGCTGCTAAGAGGGGTCACATTTAGTAGACTGCGCTCCATTATTCCCTGTTTAGCTCGCAGTTGTGGGCTATGCCCTTTGAGCGGGAACCGCGTGCTCTACTGCTGTGATCTAGATAAGCTTTTCATATATGCAAAGAAAATGAGGTGCAAATACAAAAGTAGGGATTTTAATATTAAAAATTGCATTTTGAGGTCTAAATTGCTGTGTCATGAGTCCAAGGGCACAGATGGCACTGGGGACAGGGGGGAAATGTACCCGCCAGATTTATATTGATCCCTATCTGTCCCCCCCACCACCGTCTGCATGTAAGGCACCAAACATAGGTAGAATTAGAAAAGCTCTCGGAGAGCACAGACCTCCACCAAGCAGCTCGTCTATCTCACAATGATAAAGAATCCCTTAAAAAGTTCCTGGATCCAGAAAGTGATCCGGCACAGCTGATCCATTTGATAGCATCGCTGTTTTTCTGCTACAACTAATGGTTCGTTCAGCAGCACTCGGAAATTTGATTTTGAGGTGAAATTTAGCATCTACCAGGGGTTTTTGTTTCATTTCATTAACTTTTTTTTTTGTTTTTGTTTTTTTGTCGTTGTTTTTTTCATATTCCATGTTCCATGACGTCCCAGTTTTTAAACTGGAAAGCGGTCAGTTCTGAGGTTATGTTGTTTGGAGCTCCAAGTTCCGAGTAACTGTAACGCAACATATCCACCCCGGGGTCCTAAGGGGTGCTGCGTCTTTGCCTGTTGCCGTAACCAGAGAAGAGGGAGGAGAAAAATCACAGTGCTTATTTCAAGATATCCTAAGCCTGTTTTCCCAGGTTTGAAAAATACTTGTTTTGTAATGTTGAGTAGCGAGTAGGGGTGTAACGGTACATGTATTTGTATTGAACTGTTTCGGTACAGGTAGGTCGGTTCGGGACGGGGGCGTACCGAACGAGTTTCCACACGGACATATTAAGTAGAGGAACCGCACGTTGTGGAGCAGAGCGCTGCAGCCGCACATCGCAGTTGTGCGCCACCCAGTGTTGCCAACTTAGCGACTTTGTCGCTATATCTAGCGACTTTCCAGACCCCCCTAGCGACTTAATTTGTAAAAAAGCGACTAGCGACAAATCTCGCTACTTTTTTCTGGTGATTTTGAGACTCACGCGCACTCAAACCGCTGGGTTTGAAGTTGCTGTCTGCCTCGCGAGCCGCGCTTCTCGCTCTCTCTCCCTCTCTCTCTCTGCCGGGCTCAGTGCACAGCCAGCGCGAGTTTGTGTGTGTGACTGGGCGCGTGTCACCACATACACAGGCGAGGCGAGCGCGCGTGCACACAAACACCCTAATCGTGGTAGAGAACGCTGGCTTCAAGCACATGATAAAGGTAATTGAGCCCCGATATCAATTATTCCTTCTCGTCCACATTTTAGCCAGAAAATCATACCCGGACTTTATGAAAGAATAAAAGGGTTAGTTTTTAAAGAAACACCCTGAGCCTTATTCATGTTATTTAATCTGACCAACAACTTGAAACTGTTCAGTGTTGCAAATGTTCAATTTTGCACATCAGATGGATTATTTTTTTAAGCAAAAGTCTGAGCCAGTGTTATTTTTATTTGTTTTTTCAAAATATCTACATTTTAGAATATTGTATATATATTTATATTTTTGAGCAGAATTCTAGCTTTGTATAGGCTAATGTTCCTATTGGTAAAAAGCACAAAAGTGTGTTATAAACAACAAGCACATTTATATTTTGCATTTATGTTTCTTACTGTACCGAAAATGAACCGAACCGTGACCTCAAAACCGAGGTACATACCGAACCGAGAGTTTTGTGTACCGTTACACCCCTAGTAGCGAGTCATTTGGACTTACCTGAAGTAGGCTAATTATAAAAGAACAGCATTCTCGGCTGTAGGTGTTTATCTTTTAATGTTGTTATTTTTATAATGGTATTTTAGTAAGCAATAATTGTTAACTGAAATGATGAGATTTAAGATGTTAACATTGTCCTTCTGGCCTGCAGCCAATCCCTGGTGGGGTCAGCAATGAAAAAACAAAAAACAATTACAGTGATCCCTTAGTTTTCGTGATTAATGGGGACCGGCGACCCCTCGCGACAATCAAAATCCGCAAGCTGGAGCCAGAGCCTCCCTGAGCCTAAATTATGTGTTTAAAATATGTTTAAACACCACAAAAAAGTAGCGAGAGACTGCAGTGACACAAGACAAAGGCTAAACTGTGGTCTTTCTGTTTCCCTCTCAGCCTCTGGTCTCCGAACTCTAGTAAATGCGTCTCGGCCAATCAGCGCACAGATTCTAGAGTGGTGGGCCGTCTGCGTTTCTCGTGTTGCTTGCAGGAGGCTGTGAATCATTGTTTGATGTTTCGCTGGCAGCTGCGACCTCTCGTCTGCTGTGGGGTGGATTTTCGCAGAATTTCAGCGATTATTGAGTTTTTTATTATATTTCTGAAAAAAAATCCGCGAAGCACTAAAACCGCATTACTCAAACGTGGCAAGGGATCACTGTACAGTCTTGTTTCAAAAACCGAGCAATGTAAGTATCATATTGCCTGTTAACTTCCCCTGATGTTCCATATTCACCAAGACAGACTTGATAAACTGGACAGAAAAGATACTGCCCAGCAATATGTTCAGGAAAATGAAAGGAGGAGAGATGTTTTTGGGACCTACTGAGTCTGCTTATAGACGGTAAATTTGTTTGGCTGCAGAGGGATTTTATTTTCCTCATCAATTTTGTTAATTGGAAAAAATACATTTTCTGGTCTCGATTTCTGTCAGTTCGAAGGCCTCGATTTGTTATTTTTCTCCTCCATCAACTAAGTTTTGACGCGTGGGCGTCTAGACGGTTTTGCTCAAGGTCTCCTTGTTTTCCACTGATGTTTAAGACGAACTGTACGCCTTTTGCCACTTGTCATTCTGAACCATCCTTCATTCTGTGAAGTTGGTAATGGCCTCTTCACCTTGTATACAACTTGAAGATTAAACCCACTTTGCACCTCCGTCGTTGTCAGCTCATTGTTTAAGAGCCGATTGACTGCCTCACCAGTACAGAATAATATTATATTCTTACGAGTGAGAATGCATCCAAACTCTCATTTTACGATTATCAAACCTGTCCCATTTTCTTTCAAACATTTTCAATAAACTCAGTTATACTTTAATTACCCTTTTGTCCTGATGCTGAACAAATGTCAAAATCCTAATGCTATATTGTACAAGAGTTAGCTCGAGGCTATGAAAACAGCTGCAACTTTCACCTTCCACATCACAAACCTCATCCATCAAATAGAACAGGACATCCCATTAACTCATTGATTATTCAAATACAGAATACCACCTCATGGATTCTTCACCTTTCATGGCAGAAAGGGTCATTGAGCAAGAGTTGAACAGAAATGAACTAAATATGTGACTATAACTTCAGATTCTTCTCACAAAGGGAATGACTGATGACTGTTTTTCTTCTTGACTGCCACAGTGGGTTAAGACAAGGGGGTTTATGATGCATGGACATCCTTCGTTACTAATTAACCTTCATACTACACTAATTAATTAGTTTCTAGCAAGGTCAAGCTTTCTAAGTGGGACAATTAAGCATTCTTCTCCTGCAGTTCAGCACCTTAACAAAGAAACTGGAACATTGCATAAGGATTTGAAAAAAACACACTTTTAAAAAAAATATATATATATATATGATTTGCAAATTGATTGCAGAGAAGCATTGAGAGCATTTACCAAGAATCTAATTTTTCAAGTTAGTAACTACTAAATGTATAAGAAGGCCAAGCCACTTTCTCAGGTGTGAGACTAATAATCCCACATCATCAACAAAAGAAAAAGAAAAAAACATGTGCTTGTGGTCTCTACTGATGGAAAGAAGCTAATATGTAGCAAAATGTTCAAATGAAGTAAGGTGTTAATGAGGTGATGTGAAGATGCTTTGGGCCCAAGAATGATTTAACAACACATTAGAGATTTCACTAATGATACTGGTAGCTGCAAAGCAATAAGCATTAACACACATTTTCATTTTGTTTGAAAGGAGAAACAGATGCTTTGCAAAAAGATGAGAAAAGTGAGAGTGAAGAAATTAAATCTGCTTGAGTACACACACACATTTTCTCTAGCAGGCGTAATGGACCAGTTGGACAGGGCAGCTTGCTTATAAACCAAATTAAAAAAATATATAAAAAATCAAATAATGACACAAGCAAATTCAAGCAAATTCACACATTTGCACACTTCACATGGAAATGCATAATCATATGGATGAGCAGGATGTGCACATTTGCATACAGCACATAAAACATGCCAACAGACAGATAGTGGGCAGGTATCATTTAAAAGACTACTCTCCCTATACACTTGAGCCCATATCTGACTAACTGTGTGGAACCAGCCAAATGCAGCAGCCAACTGGTGCCCATCCTCAGGCTATCCCTGGACTTGGATCGAATACAACAAATTGTATCACAGAGATGTGTGTGCATGTGTGAATGCATTTCCTTTTTGTGTGTTTTGGAGGGGCTGATGGGTGAGGCAGACAATGCTAGTAGACAATGCTAGTTTGTCAGAAAATTGTGTGAAAAATGTTGCATAAAGAGGAACAAAATATTGTAGATGACCTGAGGAAGCATGTGTGCACGCAAAAAAGTAATTTCACCTGCATCTTGGCATTGACATGGCTGTTACTTTGATGCTACCTACCTACATAAACATTCAGCATTTTAGTCCAGTCCTCCCAACACAGCGCTATAGTATCAGCTCTCCCCTACAGCGCAGCAGTGGCGCCTGCTAAAAAAAAAGACGCAAATAACACCAGAGGGGGTCCAAAGCATTCACCTGGCCTTCAGGCTCCCTATAGGATATGATCTGATAGACTCTGTGGAAACTGAGCCCAATTCACAGAGACCCCAACACAGAACCTACAAGTTATCTGCCAGATATCTGAATATCTAACTCTCAGAGGACATGCATTTCTTATTGGAAGTGACAAAGATGTGTCAACTTTGTGTCATGAATACTTACACTTACACTTGATGAATATAATGATAATGAATAGGCAGTTAAGGCTAGATAATTACTATATTATTGTTTTATTTTAAAGGGATTCGTTTTATAGGATGTCTATACTAGTCTACATAAGTCTCTATGACACTTTTTGTTTCAAATAAAATACATGTTTGTTTATTATTTTGTCAGCTGTTATTAGCTAATACCAATTTTCCTTTTTTCTTTTTTTTTTCTTTACTAAAATTGACTACTGTTAATTAGAAATGCACCCAAGACAGGACAAAAAATGTGAAAGACAAAGTACAGCTGATTTAAGTAGCGCTCTTAAATTTTGTGCTGTAAATATGGTTAAGATGAATTTTTGGAAAAACTTTCCTCATGTTTTGTATGTTAATCATTTTAGAGGTATACTGACCCTCCATCAGCTAACACTTCTCTCCATCTTAGATTATAGTGATATTGTCTACAGGTCAGTTTCAAAATTCCCCCTCCACAATCTGGATGTTATTTACCACTCTACAGTCCGTTTTGTGACTGCAGAGTGCAGAGTCTGCAGCTTGTGCTCTTTGGGCAACTGGCTTACACTTAACTCTCATAGAAAGACCCACTGGTTTCTGTTCATTTATAAAGGCCTCATCGGGAAAACCCCACTGTATTTACAATCTTGCTAATTATTCACAACACTAGTCGTAGTCTTCGTTCCAGTGGTTTCATTAAGCTCCTCATTCCAAAAGCCCATACTTCCTTTGGTTGCTGCTCTTTTCAGAGTTCTGCTGCAAATGACTGGAAACATTTCCAACAAAAATTCAGCTCTTTCATACCATTCTCTGGTTTTAAGAATTTAACACAAACAAACAGACAACCTTTTGTGTTCAGTAGTAATAGAGGAATTCATGTGAAATGTAAAGTGCCATATTTAAACACAACATACTTTATACAAAGGTTTTATTAACCAACATTAACCCTCAGAAAGTGAACATTTTTCAATATTTATAATACATATATAACTAGCAGGAAGCCTGGAAGGAGGTAAAGATTGAGAATATCTGTGGGTTTTAGCGAGAGACTTGAAGGGCTAATTAGTGAACACAATTGCATTATCCACCTGGGAATTCCAGCTACACAATGCTTAGGCACACCTAGGCAAAATGCCACATCTTTTGGAGTAATTTATCAGTGACCGTAAATAACATGAATACCCTGGCTCACACAGGAAACAATGTGTTATCCAATTACCATTACACAAAGCTAGCACTGCAAAGGGCTAGATTAATGATGCACCTGTTTGGACTTTATGGAGTACATGATAAAATCCAATGGTTTACATGTGCTTGAACTTACCAAGATGCCAAAGATGCAGAAAAAGAGAGGTGGTTCGGAGGGGATAGAACTCAAAAGAGAATAAGAGGAGTTGAGAGAGGAAAAATAATAAACAAAAAAAGTAAAAGGAGATAAAATGATGAGGAGGTAATCCAGCAAAACATCAGATTTAAGTCATGTAATAAGAAGGGGAGAGAAAATGGGAGTAAGTCAATGGTTCATTAGACCCTTAAATAGACCCTAGTGTTTCCTGAAAATACATTGAATTAGTCATATACATGTAAATAGATGTCAGTGAAAAAAGTCTGTTTTCAAAGTAACTTTTTTTTTAGTTTACCATATATAAATGTCCATTCTCCACAATAGCACTGTAACTACCACCATGTGATGATGTAAAATGTCTTTTCTAGTTAATTTGTAAATTACCATCAAAATTTCTATCACATTCCTTTCGTTCTATAACCATGAGTAGCATTTTCACATACAGCAACACTCCTAACTCCTATGACACCATAAATACATATATTCATCATGGAACTCAGTTCATGATAATAATAAAACTACTTTTACTGATATGAAAAACATGCAACTCAAACCCACTGTTCCAAATACAGACAGGGTGAAATCCCTATGTACTCTACCAGGAAAGAAGAGGTTGTTTTTCACACTATAAAGAAATGACTGATAGGGAAGATAGACGATGATCTGGCCTCTATGACAACCTGCTATCATTACAGTATCAAATGAACCCTTGGGCTATATTACAACCACCCAGTGTCACCAATTACTAAACAAAGATAAGTTGTTAGATCACAGATGTGAATTCATTTTGCCTGTTGTCAAATGTTAATGTTGCATGGAGGTCATTTGGGTGCACTTTGAGTCCGTGTTGGAGGATTTGATGGACGGACATACAGCAAATTGCACCTTGAATGAATAGTGTGGAAGTGCTGAAGCAAGACAAATAGGGCCATTATTATTAGTGATAACACAGAAATAAGAAGCTGCTATGTTTCCTTTTGGGCAAAGACTACTGCTTCAATAATTCAAGTTGAAGGCTAGATGCACGGTTACCCTGCTTGTGTTCAGTGTGCACAATAATCGCATAAGTCCAAGTCAGAAAAAGTAGAGTACAACTGTGCAACGATCATATCATTGCAGAAAGCATGAAACCATGATACTTCATACAGATCCATTATGCATTTGGATACTGATATAAAAAGGAAATAAATAAATTGAAAAGGAAAGAAGAATTGTAAAGATCTGACCTTTTCTTAAACACCGTTCTTCTTTTTCATCATGTTCTGGCATTAAAGACATCAAATAATGAAGCATTTCAGATGTGATTTTTTTTTTTTCCTTTTTCCCCCAGTCTTCCTGCAATCATTGATGATTGTCCAAAAGCTCTGAGTGATTGTTGTGGCCTTTACTTGGTTTCAGAGTCCTCCAGTCATTCTCCGCAAGTTAGGACTGGGGTCAGGTTTTTGAGCTTGTTACTGTTAACAGTCTGGATGCTCCTTATTCATCTTTGTGCCAGGGCACAATGCATTCATCTCTTCCAAAGAAAAAAAAAACAATCTGGAATACTGATTTGCTTAACAACAATACACACTTCCATAATGCAATGGTCCATCCAAGATGCCTCTGAGTCCAGCGATGTCAATGTCACCTTCTCGACAAGTTTAACAATGGCTTCTTTTTTGCACTGCAATGTTTCTTTTATATAAGACAGGAAAGCAGGCAGAGAAACAGGGATGACATAGGCCAGGAGTTGACACTGAGCTGACAACAAAGACCTAAAATCCATCTTTTGTACTGTGCATGGGGCAGTTGAGTGAGTGTACTATGGTCAATAAAGCTTTTTATTGGAACAGAGGCTATATGAGCACCCTGAAACATGATGTGCGAGGGGGCAGCAGTCACACTCAGCCAGGGCTTTGCAGATTTGTACGTTTTTCCGGTTTTTTTCTCTGCACAAGTGGCTTCCCTTAGTTATTCCAAAAAAAGTAGACAGTATCACCACTCGTGTAGCCACCAGTGCCTGATTTTTTGCTTGTTGAAAACGACAGAAACATAGCCTTGGAATTTCTTATGAGCAGGACCTGAGCCAGGTCCTGCTCAAGGTTTCCTCCCCTTAAAGGTGAGGTGGGTGTTCTTTGAAAAAACGGTTCCAGTAATCCAACTCAAGTGAGATTTTGAAAATATACACTCCCTCCCTCCTCCCAAAGGCTCTGCCTCCTCCTCTTCAGCTCTATCCCTCGAAACCACGCCTTCACACGATTCACGACTACATGAAGCGCAGGGAGGGAGGGAGGGGTGGGTGGGAGTGAATTGATATTTGATGGACGTATTAGGCAGCCAATGAAAGTAATGATGATCATTATTTTGATTGGTCAGAGTTTTTCTCTGATTATACCCTCTAGACTGGACCAAAACGTTTGGTTTTTTTTTTTGCAAACATTTTATTTCAGTGGGTACAATGGGAATGTGAAAAGGTTTTCAGGCAATATTGTAAAAAGTGCTGCAAAAAAAAAGAACACCTACCCCACCTTTAAAGTGGAGTTTTTCCTTGCCACTGTTTGGCTTAAGGGTTTTTTTTTTCTCCCTCTGTGGGAGCTTTTTACCTGCCATTGTCCTTGTTTAGGATTCAATATTATATTTTTAGTTAATGATATTTGCTCGGGGGTCATTGCTCTTGGTCTCTGTAAAGCACCTAGAGACAATTAACATTGTAACAGACAAATATACAAATACAAATAAAATTGAATTGAATTGAATGTCTTCCCTGTTTTGTCCCTCCTCTCATGTCAAATCAGTGCTTTCCATCTTCTCTGCGCAGATTGCACATCTGCACATCTGCACATCATTCCAGCCACGAGGGGATAAATATGTAGCATTTATCATTATAGCATCAAAGTAATAAACCATGGTTGTTTGAAGGTAGACAATTAATGATCTGCATTGCTTGTTTTGACTTGTTGCTTTCTTTACATTCTTTTATTTCCACATCTGCAACACATTACTGCCGGATAGTGGTTAAAAAATAGTAGCATTTTCACGATACTTGGGTAAAGACTGTTTGTGAATATAAGTCTTTGATGTAGTTCTTGACAAACATTTCCCAAAGTAATTCCTTGCTGATGTAGTTTTATCAGCTACTGATGAATGAAGGTTTGCGATGCCGTGCCATCAGAAAGATCAAATTCAACAGGTGTCCTGTTTAGGCTGGCAGCCTTGCCCTTTATGCACTGAAATTTATTTAAATTATAATTTGATGATAATATAAGGGTTTAAGTCAGAAGTATTTCATTGGCTGGAAGGAAAAGCTTAGGGGGAAAAAAGTAATAACATTGTAATAACATTCACAGCTGCTGTTGCACCTCATTTGAAAATTTTCTTAGGTTACCTCCCCCTGCAGCTGATAAGATATTAGAAGTATCTTTTTTTTTTTTTTTAAATAACCACAATTATTCTATTTGCATATTTCCTAACAATAAATAATCTACATTTAACAAGATAGTGGAATTGTATCCAGACTTCCCAAAAGGAAGTTAATGGATGAAAAAACCATTTGGCCATCCTTGTGGATCTGCAATGACAAATATACAGTCTGGCTAATCATAAAAAGAGTGCACTTACTATTACAGACTGCACAACCCCACAGGGATGGCCAGTGAGAGAAGAATGGATAATTTGCTGATCTGGACATTTTCCTCTACTGCCTCTCTTTTGCTGCATTCATGCCTGAACCTGTGTGTGTCTGGGTGTCTGTGTGTGTGTGTGTGTAAAAAAACGCAGTCGGTGTACAAGTGTAGCAGAGGGAGGAGAAAGAAAGAGAATAAATGACTGTAATAAATGAAGATGAACATTCCAGGGCGTCTGTTCTCTTCTTGTGCTTTTCTCAATTTTTCTCTCTCCCACCACCAAATATGTATTGATTCCCATGCATATTTATAATGTGCGATGGAGTAGTGGGTCTCCAGTGCTTTCAGATGTGATAGGGCTGCACTGCAGAGCAGAATTAACACTATCGAACGCGTGCAGAATATTCAATCTCTTCCCTCAGTCATTGTGATATAGCACATTCATTTCCATCTCTAGTTTGTTTAGGAGTTGTTTATTTGGATATGGAGGGATATTAGTTTAGAATCTTATGTTATGCGCACACATTATATGTTCACCATTTTTCAGTATTGGACTGATAATCACGATGCACATTGTGGTCATTGGTCATGTATTGAGCCAAGGACTAAGCAGTGAAGCATTCCTTGCATATGTACGATATTGGTATTTTGTCAGCTTTGGAGAAGAATGAAAGTTCATGTAGCAGAATGAAAGAGTGAGAGAGCACAGCCCTCGGTTCATGTGTTTTTCATTAGTTAAAATCTTTTAGCCAGAACTGTCCATTCTTAGAACATAATTTGAATGTAAATATACTGTAAATGTGCTATAGATTTAATGTGAGTGCTTGTAGAATATGATGCATAGAACCAAAAAGTTTACTTTTATGTCTAAATATTTTACTTTTATACAACATTCAAATACATTTGAAGTGAATCTGAAGTCACCACAAAAGAGAAATATGAAAGTTAATAGATCCTTTTTGTTAAGTTTTACTTTGCATGTAATGTTATACTGCCCCCATTTGGTTTGTAAGTGGTCACCATTACACAGGGTGCCTTTAATTATCAGATGGATAATTTTGTTTTTCACTTTAATTTCTGCTTTTTTTTTTTTTTTTGAATCTCACTACTGTCTTTGTTTTCATGTGTATCTATGTGGTTGTATATATGTAAATTGTGCTGTGTGGTCCCCTGCTGGGGAATAGTTTGTTTTCATGTCACAGGTTGTCGTCCTGCCTCCTCACTGTCACCATTAGTGCTTAGACGTACTGACAATAATGATGTTAATGTTATAGGTTTAGCAGGCTCAGTCAAATGTTTGCACATTGTATAATATATAGTCCTCTTAGTATGATAATATTTAGTCCTATTTTGGAGGTACAACAAAGCAATAGTTTTTAGTTAATTCATTCACTTAAGCTAACTTAATGCTAACTCTGCTAATACTAAAAATAACATGCATAGGGACTGGATCAGTAGGCAATATGGGGTAGGTGATGCAAATGTCTCATCCACATCTTCCCAATTACCACCCGCTCAAAAATGATGTAATATGGCCCCCTTCAACTGAATATATACACTATCAGAACTCCTTGATGTGTCATGTCTGGGTTCTTACTTCTGTACTACTTAAGTCTTAAAGCTGAATCATGGCACTTTTATGAGATAGCAGAGACACCCTAACATGATTAATTCTCTACTAATTCTCTGAGTAATTTCAATTTTACACAATTATGTTCTACTTTTCCACTCTAACACTTAATCAATTCATTTCTCTTCCATCTGACATTGCAGGTAAATGTGTCTTCAACGCTTATTTCCCTTTCATTAGGCTTTTTGAGTATAGAGCTATCAAAGGGAAAACACAAGATAAAGACAAGAGAAAGGTCTCTTAAGTGGCGCTTCATCTTCCTCCTGCCAGGCTTGACCTTGGTCTGATGGCTTTATTCATGTATGCAGTTGAATGTATGTCCCCTGAGTACATTCTGTGGGCAGTTAAAAAGTGTTTGGTTTGCTTGTGCACATCAACTTTAAAGCAAAAATATAAGTGCTACAGACTTGTATAAGGAGGAGTGGGCCTGTTCAATTACCATTACCACAGCATGCTGGTGGTGGGTTGAGTAAGCAGAGTCTGTACATCAGGGGTGTCAAACTCTGTTTCATCCTAGGCCACATAGTCATCATGGTTACCATCAAAGGTCTGGTTCTTCTTTCACTTTCTCAACCTGCTGTGTTGTCAGATTTCCCACTAGTTTCTGGACAAGCTGATGTTAAAGCTGAACAAAATAACTTTGTCATCATAGAATATCTGTTTCAGTTGTCTTATAATGTGACATTTGCTTGTTTTTATGAACTGTTATTAAGCTCTCAGACATATCCGTGCTGTGTTTTATGAAGTGGAAAAGAAAGCATTTGACTAAGAAACCAAAGAAAGTCATGTCAGAGGAAGCAAGGGGGTGAAGATGAGAGCGTGACCAAGCAAAAATAAATCTCAGGCAGCTTTTCGCTCTGTGGTGAGAGATAAAAGAGAAGACATGATGCCATAACTGCAGATCTCTTTGTTGTTGTTGGACAAGCAAGTTTATTGTAAAAACATATAACTGATCCTTGATTTTGTGTTTTTATTTCTTTAATCATGGATGAAAATCAATGTTGGTGACACATTTGTTATTCATCAGATGTTTATCCACTAGTAACATACAGCGTGCCATCTTGTGTGTCTAACAGATGCTAACGTTAGTTATTCAGTTATTAAGCTGCTGTGACCACTGACAATGATATATTGTGTTGGGAAAATACAATTTTTCCCTTTTCTGGTAACTTTAGGTGGAAAAATTATTGTCTCTGTTCTAGTCCCCAAAAGACTAAGGACTCTGAGTAAGATCAACAATTAACCTTAAATAAGAAGTCTTAGTGATGGATGGATTTTTTACTGAATTTATTCTCCATTTTCATGCGAAAGGAGTCAGATCTGCACGTCAGTAGGCAATTGCAGGAAATGACGATTTGACAGTAACAGACAGTAAGCTTTAACAGAACGCCTGAGTGAACAAAGACACACAGGGGAAACCCAGTTAGATCTATATCTTATTATTAGAAATGATATTCCATAGATGCTTTGGACATAGGGGTCCCTGTGACCTCTAGACCTCAAAGCATCAATTTGACCATAACAGATACCTAAGGTTAGCCTATTTAGCTCCTTGATAAGTGTCAAAGTGAAACTGTCATGTTAGGTTGTACTAAAAACATCAAGCTTTTTGTCCTTAAATCACAAATTTTGGAAGTAAAATACCACACTATTGAAACTTTTTCGACATAAAAAAGGAATTTATTGTCATAGACTTGCAAAAATCAAGACTTTTTGTCATGAAATTGAAACCTTTGTCCTAAAATCCAGAATTTGTGCTGTAAAATTTGAAAATTCTTGAAGAAAAGCATGTAAGATCATGACTTTTTGTTCTAAAAGCAAGCTTTTTTTTCTTACAATCACAAATCTTTGTTGTCAAATCACACATTTCTTAAAGCTGCAACAGTTTTTTGCCCAAGCTTTAAAAAAAGCTACTTTTTGACATAAAATTTTTATTTTGTCAACTTTTTTGTTCAAAAATCAAGCATTTTTGTTGAAAAAAATCTCCAGTAATTTAACAAAATTGCGAGTTTCTGACAAAAATTAGCAGCACTTTGTTGCAAAATCTCAATTTCTTGGAATTCCACATTTTTTGCTGTAAAAATTATAATATATTTTGTTAAAATTGCAGCATTTGCCAATTTGCCAATTTTCTTTTTACATAAAATTTTTACTTTTCATTCTAAAGTAACTGCTGAATTGTCTCCTGGCTGCTCACCTCACCTGAGTCGAGATTTTGATGAACATTTTAACATGAACATGAACATGAACATTTTAACTCTTTTTCTGGCATCAGGAAACATGGTGCTCATGTTTCACTGCCTTTTAGACATAAAAATTACAAAACTATAAAGACAAAAAAAAACTAAAAGATATGTACAATGCAAATTTCTTTCACTCAGTAGATCAAATAGGCTGTCATATTAGAAGCCTTTCAAAATTTATTTTGGATTTTTCTCGGCTGGATCCCTGCATTTCGCCCGAAGAGAGCTGGGATAGGCTCCAGCAGATCCCTGTGACCCTGGATAGGACTAATCGGGTATGGCTAATGGATGGATGGATGAATAGTAATAAGTATATGATTGTCTTTGCATGCTCTTGCGGGCCAGATAAAATTAAGCGGTGAGCCAGATTTGTCCTTGAGTTTGACATGCTGTACACAATTAAACAGTGCACAGATTTGATGTCTCACTCAGATCCAGCGGTGAGAGCAGATGAGCTGACCTTGATCACAGGACAATACATTTGCAGCCTAAATAAGATTGTGTTGATGCCAAGCAACAAGGTAGTCTTAAGAGGATGAAAAGTAACCAAATCTGCTGAATATATTGCATTCCAAACTGTGCACTAACCAGGAGATGATTGTGGGGATATTTCTTTTCAGTTTTTATGGCACATTTAGCTCATAAATGATTAAAATGTTTAAATGATTAAAACTTGACTGTTCTGATAGATCAGTTATGGTTAAAGGGAAGATTTCCCCTGGTGTCTAACCTCCTCTCAGTGGCTCAAACTGCCAAGAGAAGGAATTTTACATCAACCTTTGTGCTATGTTATATGTGTAGAATATTGTAGTAAGTGGTCAGCCCACCACTTACACACGACCATTTGCTCTCAAGAGCTGTAAGGGATCACGCACTGCTTGTAGCCTAAATAGCTTCTTTTGTTTGGACTAAATCTAGACTAAATCATTTCCACTTTTCCACTTCAGAGACACTACATAGAATGATCTACACACACACACATATATATGCATAAATATGCCAATCATATATATATATATATATATATATATAATATATATATATATATATATATATATATATATATATATATATTTTTTTTTTTTTTTTTTTTTTTTTTTTAATGTATGTGTGTATGTGTAAGACGCGAGGGCGCGTGGGTTTATGGAGAATAGTTGCAACAACGCCACCTGGGGGCAGTTAGTCCTCAGGAAATTCTTAACTACATTAAGGTCACACAGGTTCAAACAAAGCCCAGAAGACAAGAGATGTGTATTCACCCAATTCTTTATTATAAATATCTATTAAAACACACTTGACCAGGGGCACCAATAAGGAGAGCCCAAAAGGAGGGGAGAACTGGGCCGGGGCTTACTGGACGGCAGAAGGGCAAATCAAACAAAAAGAGGATGGATCCAAACGATATCACCTGTGGCACTGCACTTACACTACAATAGGAAACGTAAAAAAAAAGGAACCGCCAATAGGGAAGAAACTGCTGCAGAAGCCTCCAGCACCTGTCAAAAATAAACAAATGTTAAAAACAGTAAAAGAATCAAAACAATATAATTGAAAATAACAACAAACAAATAATCCAAGCAATGGAAAATCAGATAACCTAAACTAAATGATTATGAATTACAAAAAAAATGTATCTAAGAAAATAACAAACAAAGGAAATAACAAGGAAAGGCACAAAAGTTAATACACAATAAAATAACCACAAAATAACAGAAATAGAATTAAAACAGCTGAGTTGGTGCGCTGCGCACCATACCATCGGCTGCGCTGGGATGTGCGGTGGTAACGCAGTAGGAGTGGCGCAGACGAATGAGCCCACAAAACAATAAAACAAGAAAAATGAGTGACCCAGACCACTGCACCGCTGCCACAGACGGGGAGGAAGTGGAAACGGAGGGAGGAAAGAGGAGAGAGACAGGTAACCTACTCGTGTGTATATATATATAGGTGCCGGTCAATTACCATGCGCTGACTGCTGCCAGTGCCATATAGTAGAAAGAGAGGGGGACGACCAGCCACATCTACCTCCACTCTTTGCATCGTCGTCCGGGACTTGGTGACCCCGTACAGGGCACAAAGCTGGTTAATCAGAGAGAAATTTCACCCCTGATCTGAATGATGGCGGCTTGGAACCCCTATATTTGTAAAACCACTCTGTGACCAAGACTTGAGCCACCGTCGAGGCCCATTGGTTACGAGTAGAGACAGCCACCATGAAGTAACTGAATACGTCTGTCAGAACCAGGATGTTCTCGTATCCACTCTGTGACAGCTCTAGCAGCATGAAATCAAGGGCCAAGATTCATTTGGTCTGGAGGCCAGCAAGTGGCACATGAAGCCGACGGGCCCATGCCCAGAGCGCTTAGCCACCTGACAAAGCTGGCATTGAGAGACCCACTGCTTAATGTCTGCACCCATCCCTGGCCAATAGCAATGCTTCTGAACCAAGTCAGCGGTGTGCTCTGTGCCCTGATGCCATGCTCCTGGTGGAGCTGGGTCAGTGTCACCTGTTTAAGTGATGCCAACAACAGGAGCTGGAGGGATTGTTCTCCCTCATCCATCCGTAAAACTTCACGGAAGAGGACACCTGTCCCTCTCCAACAGACGGTCCCACTGGCAGAACAGTGTAGTGGCTGGCATAGAGAGCTGCTGTCATCTCAGATGACGTCACTGGTACCCCTTGCCCCCAGATGACCAGCACATTTCCCAAAAGGGGGTATGCCTCTTGCAGGGACCAATATCTGCACCAGAGGGTGATGGAAGGGCTGAAACCACAGCCTGAGTTGCCAAATCCATGGGCTCTGGAGACTGGACCTCACTGGAGGAGGCTAGGGACTGAAGTACCGGGTATAAATGCAGAGAGCTCTTTCTGAGCCAAGGGCATACTACCTACAATAGTGCATCAGCGTTCTTATTGCTGCAGCCAGACCAGTACCGGATGTCGAAATCAAATGCAGCAAGTTGTGAAGCCCAGCTGTGTTTGGTACCCCCTAAAACTGTGTATTTATGCCCCAACGTATATTCTCTGAACTTCTAAGTCATGACCCACTTGAGCGCAAGAAACTCCAGTTTCATGGAGCTATAGTTGGGGTGATTATGTTCAGTGGATCGAAGGCCCCAGCTACCACAAGCAACTGGTCTCACTCCACCATTGGTCCTTTGCGAAAGGACAACCCCCAAGCCACTGTGGCTGGCGTTGATCTCCAAAATTAATGGCTGAGAAAAGTCATCATAAGCCAACACAGGGATGGACACCAGCCTAGATTTAAAGGTCACAAAGCTGTGTTTCGCACTGGGTTTTCCCAGGCCTCTCCCAGATCCTGACCCAACCCCTTGCTCGACTTTGTGTCCACCAAATCTGCCACCAAGCCATGCAGACGGGCTGCCAGAGTGGCAAAGTCCTCTACAAAGCGCCGGTAATAACTAGCATGCAGTATCTGGATACAAAAGATACAATTTTGAATTGTAAGTTCAGCTTCAAAACCTTGCCTGATGGCTAACTCCACAAGATAAATGTTGTTTGTGTTTGCTGTCGATGTGAATTTAGTTACCACCGGAGTCCGACTACAGAAATATCACTTGACGGCTAATGAGAGCGCTGATGCAGAGAGCCCCCCCCCCCCCCCCCCCCCCCCCCCCCCCCGTTTGAAGCAAACCACGAAAATATTTTGTATGAAGAACATAAGAGAAAATATTGAGTATATGTGTATATATATATATATATATATATATATATATATATATATATATATATATATATATATATATATATATATATATATATATATATATATAATATATAATGGATTTGGCATTGTAGCAATAAATAAACATGCATTTGTTTTGCATAAGGCAAGCATTTGTGTACTCTCAAGGCAAGGCAACTTTATTTGTAGAGCACAATTCGTACACAAGGCAATTCAAAGTGCTTTACAGATGCATACAATCACAAGAAGGCAAATAGAATCATTCCATACAAGCATACAAATAATCAATAATAAATAAAATTAATTAATAAAAAAATTAATTAATTAAATTAAAAATGAAGAGTGCAGATAAAATCCTTCCAGTCATCATCTTCACATCTAAACAGAACTGTTTTCAGTCTGGATCTGAACATTGTCAGAGTTCAGGTCTGTCTCACATCTTCTGGAAGATTGTTCCAGATTTTAGGAGAATAAAACTGAAATGCAGCTTCACCTTGTTTAGTCCTGACTCTGGACACCAGCAGGAGACCACTACCTGAGGTTCTCAGAGTCCAGGTTGGTTCATATGGCTCTAACATGTCAGAGATGTACTTTGGGGCTAGACCATGAAGAGACTTGTACACAAGTAGAGCTGTTTTAAAGTCTATTCTCTGAGGGACAGGAAGCCAGAGACCTCAGGACTGGACTAATATGGTCATATTTCCTGGTTCTAGTCAGGACTCGTATTAATAAGAGAAATTGACAGCCCTAATATATATATATATATATATATACATATATATAATATATACATATATATATATCCCCCACAATCCCCCACAATTTGCGGTTAATGAGGGCTGTGACCATGTGCGTACATGTAGTATACATGTACGCACGTACGCAAAATCTACGGAAGGTACACTCACTTTGACGATCTCTCCTCTGTGCGTAGCTGACGAGAGCATGAGATGGGAGATGCGAGGATGCGTGTCAGCCAATCAGCGTACAGACAACCGACAGCACAGTAATGCCCGTCATAGCTGCCAATTACAGGTCTCGATATTCGTTCATGGGGCCTCCCGTGTCGGCTCTTGTTGCTTCCCGAGACTCCTTCTTGATGTGATGGGTTTTGCTTCAGCCTTGCGCACTTCGTTTGAATTTTTTTCAATTTTTTTTTAGAACATTTTTTTTCTATGAATATTTTTTTAAACTTCTGCAATGTACTGAGTCCGCGATTGCTGAGACTGCGAAGTGTGGGTGATTACTGTACTGCCGTGGTTAATCACAAGCATAGGCGGAAATCCCGGGGGGGACACAGGGGACGTGTCCGCCCCCTCCATAAAGCTGTCCCCCCCATAAAATCATTGTAAGCACACGAAAACAATTGAATAATAATATAGTCATGTTCAATAAAAGTACAACACAAACGCTGCAAATTATAAATGTAAAAACCCCTTTTTTTTTTAACTGTTGAAACATTGCGACCCCCCTATTTCTCAAAGTGGTTTAGTCCACATGCTGTTTCTAACGAGTGGGGCTACCGGCAGCTCCGTGTATCAGCGAGTGTGTCATTTAAATGTAGAAGGGATTTTTAATTGTATTTTATTTTTTGCATTTTTAAGTTGCCATATTTAATGGCGTAGTTTTAATATGTTGTTGTATTTTGTTTGTCAAAAAATACAACACTACAATATAATAATATCACCTAATACCATTGTTGATTTTTCAGTTTGAACATTGAAAATCCTGTATACAGGTAGAATACGCACTGATACACAACAATGCTACAACTACTATTATTACTTTTTCTAACATTCAACAGGCTGTGGGCTCAACCCTGCAAGGCAAGTTCCAAAGGAGCAGGAGAAAGAGAGGGAGAGAGCATTTTTTTTTCATGTCCCCCCCAGGAATTACTCTCTGAAATTTTACTGTTTATTGTCCCCCCCCAAAATGAAATGGGATTTTCGCCCCTGATCACAAGCAAACATTGTGAAGGCTTAATTAGGAAGGCTTAATAAGGATGTCTTAATTATCTTTTTATCTGCTTAGTAATCTAAATACAACACACACATATCAGTTATTATTACTAGAAATTAATTTTTTTCTCACTCGTGAGACATCATATCAAATATCCTCAGTCATGACTTTGATTATGTATTCTACAGTTATTTTAAAGGTATTTTATATTTTTAAATCTAAAGTGGACAATTAAGTTATTTTTATTGATATAAATAAGTAAAGGCATTGACTTCCCCTAGATAGTGTTTGCTGTGAACAATAAGCAACTGAAATGCTGACATAATAAAACTACCTGGCTTACTGGAGCAAATACTGCAAAGGTTGTGCTTGTACCGGTCAAGTTGAAGTTCTGTAGTGACTGAATACTTTCCTGCTGAGTCTTTGACAGTGGTGTAGAAGAAACTAGCATATTAAGCAATGCTGTATATTGAATTGATTTAATTATGACAGGATCAAAGCCCTAAGGGAAATGTGGAAAATGCAAGACAGGAGAAGTAACGGGTATGCTATTCATGATAGATGTTGGAGTCCTGACCTATTTACACACTGATGACGGACAACAATCTTAGAGACGGGTCGATCATACAGTATGAAGTTATATGACCTAATCAATACCTTTTAATTGATCAGTTGCTAAATTAAGAAGTAAATTAAGTTTCTTTTTTTGAATCTTCTGTTCACTCTTAGTCATCCAGACACTGATAGTGTGCCATTCTTTAGACACTTTCAAATACACACCTAGCAAGCTTTTACTTTTCAGTCATTTTTGTGTGCATAAATAATTCTTTTTTATTATTATTATTTTTCTATTTTCATTTGTAAAAAATACATTTTATACATTTGATATTTCTTTTTCTGCTACCTATCTGTCTGGTTATGATAACCAAATGTTCACTAGAAATTTTTCTTCCAAATGAATTTTGGGGGTAGCTATTTTATTTCATTAGGAGGCTAAAGTCATAGGACTGTGGGTCTCAACATTCATCACTGTCAGTAACATCAAGTGTTACCAAACTACTGATTGATTCTGCTTCAGCCAATAAAATAATCACCCTTTTTACTTACTGGCCTATTTCCGTGGCATGCATTCTTTCAGCCATTGGTTACACTGCTGTACTGACAGGGTGACATTTTATGCCCAGAAGAGCTGCTCTGAGACAGAAAAAAGAAAGCTATTTCTGCATTAAATTCTGCCAACTGTGTATCGCACTCCAAAGAGTGAGGAAAAAAAAAGAAGCAATATCTTAATGTTTAAGGAGAGGAGCCTGAAATAATGTAGGGCTGTGAGCCTATTTCATCTATCCCATATGGAATGGTTGATTTTCTGGCCCAAATAAAGACTATAAATATATACTCTTTTATTGCAGAAAAGTTTCCCCAGTGAACTGATATATCCAAGAAAGACATCACTTTACTATATTTGTGTATATATGTGTGGGTATGTGTAAAATGGGTTTGGGGATTTGAACATGGACTTCTGTTGACCCCTTTCTGACAGTGGTTCAGTGATGGAGCATCTAAGTTACAACTTTGCCTGTGACACTGATGGATGATGTGTCATACTTGAAGCAAGATGTTCCCAGAGAATAAGTGAATAAGTTATGATAGAATGCTGTAGCCCCACACTGAGAGACAGTGACAGAGAAAGAAATTGTAAAGAAGAGTGGAGAAGAAATCAAACTCTTTCCAAAAGATTAAAGTCTTGATCATTGTAAGCCTACACACAATATCATTGCACTGACTGTATATACAGTAACTCTGGTTCTCCAAGTTTGTGTCGTCCTCTAGCATCTGGCATAGTATCCCTACATTTACAGTACTGTATACAAAAGTTATTCACTAAATCAAAACATGAAGTGTAATTCTAGTAGTCTCAGTTTGAAAATATATATAAACAACTGCGATAAAGCCATGTGAACCCATCACTTCCACCTTACATAACTCAGGTTTCATAAGTAGTTGCAAAGTACTCAGTTGTGGTGTTGTGTGAAAATTAATTTTGACTTCACAGAATGTATCTAGTTTTTCTTTATCTTCTTAATCTCTTCACTCCTATGAGGTTTAAGGAAATAGCTCAAGTTGTTCTTCAAATCTGGCAGCCAGGGAAGGTGCATGTGTGTGATGAAGGCAGAAAAATTAGAAAGCTACCTGACAGTGCAATAGCTAAATGGCACTAAATGTGCTAATGTGCTGGTGTTAGGGTTAGGATCATCATGAATACAGATACTGGAGTCATGATTTAAAGGTTGGGTAGCAGATGTTGGAATAACTAGAAGAATCAGCAAAATTGTTAAAAAAAAAAAAAAAAAAAAAAACACAACTAAAAAAAACAAAAAGCCCCCTTCCTACAGACCGGCCTCCAAAGCACATGGACGGGCCATGCCTGTTCCCTGAAGAACAGACAAGCCATTACATCCATTCTGGCTGCTCTCCGTTCAGGGTCGACACAGCTGTTGGGGTAAAGAGTACTCATTTTTAATAACACAAGAAATGTATTAACAAAATTAATAAATGAAAACTAAGCATCACCTGATAATCAGGAAAAAAAAGACTAAATGGCACAATCAGTCTCAAAATGGTTGTTGTTCTATGATACCAGCCTGTGACCAGGTGTGGCGTTATAGAGCAACAGAGAAGGAACAAGTTTGAGCACAGACCTTCAAAATAACCACAAATAACTTTTCTCATTGGAATATATCAGGATTCATTAACAAAAGTATTAAAGATGAACAAAAATCTTGGATTCAAGAGAGATCTACTAAACGAGATGCCAACTAAACAATAAGCGAACAAGGATGAAATAGGATGAAAATGTCAAGCATATATTTATATGTGTCAGAGAAAATGTAGATGTATGTATGTATGTGTGTGCGCATGTCTAAGTGAACAAGATGGCTCCCAACCCAAGTGGTGGTGATGGACTACAACAGTGGCTGACACAGCTAGGGGCTAGGAGCCACAAGATAGCTGGCGAGGTCACATGGTGTCCTGACCCTCATGATCAAGATGGCTGCCAACCCACGTGGTAACTACTAGAAGGGGACAAGATCACGTGGTGACTAGTCACGCCTGAGATGGCTGGGGACAGCACAGGAGTCCTCTACTGCTGATAATCGAAGCTGATGAGTGTGTAGTGTAGTTAGTAGAAGAGGTGAAGAAAGAGAGTACAAATAAACTGGGGTGATTTCTCATTGCCAGTACCTGTAACCGCCCCACGGCTTCCCACCCAGGAGCATGAAAGGTGAAGCCATAAATGCATAATAAAACTGACCAAGCAAAATAACAAATCAAAACAGGAAAACAAGTTTAATGAGCTAACTATCTCTAGCCAGACACAAGCCTCTTACTTTTCAGTTTCTCTGTAAGCGATTGAAGGTGTTGTGATGTTCGAGGAGATCTGCTGTGGTGGTTTCTCTCACTTTCTCTGTCTCCTGGGGGAGGGATGAAGGGCGCAGTGTCATGATGCAGCCACGTTGTCCTCCTTCAATATGTCTGGAGCAGTCATGTCGTCAGGCCGGGTCCAGTACCACTTTTTCACGGCAATGTGTCCGCAGGTCACTGTTGGCCAGCCATTGTGACGAGAGGTGATGACTGGTTCTTCGTAACCAGAATTTTTTTGTAGACGGCGTTGGGTGGCATCCCCTCAGCTGTTGGCTAGGCATGCTGATCTGGGCTGAAGTTACTTCTTGCCAGTTGTAGGGTCAGAACCATTTTTGAGACTTGGCTGGAAAGGTTTAGAGAGAGAGCAATCGAAGGGAGGAAAGACGTACGTCAGCAGGGATCCCTGCTGTGTTTTGGAGGTTCGTGCCCAGTGAGATGCCAGTGCCTGTGACATCATTTTCACACCTGGTTGTAAAATAATGAATCCTGCAAAGCCTGCTGGGGGTTTGATTCATTTTTAGGTTTCTTGGTTTAAAAAACCATGTGGTCAGGCTTTGCTGGATGTCAGACCTTTCTTTGTAATTGTAACACATGGTGGCCCAACACAGCGGCATGATCGTCATTAGAAACTTGGCGCAAGTTTTACACTGAATACTTCCTGATGCAACCAGGGCAAATATTCAATAACTTTGCTTGGGTCTCACACAGTAATGGAATTCTACAAGTGATTAATATTTTTGTTTTGATGTGAGACCATTAAATTGTTTGCTATCAGTGTGTAAAAATAATTTCAGGTATTTTAGGGAAAAAAAAAAGAAAGTCGGAAGGAGATCTCCTACCTCACCTTTAATGAAGTTGGTATAAAAGTTGATTGATCGACTTTTATACTTATTATAATAGGTGTGAGTGTTTATTGTTAACTTTTTTGCTGGCCTCGTGATGTACCAGGCTTCTGGTCCAAATGGCAGCTGGTACAGACTCCCAGCTGGGATCGACTGGATCTTGAACAGAATGAAGTGGCAGTATAAATTGGATGGATGTAATGACACTATTCAGTGGAACAATATGCTCAGTTGGGTCAGTACTGTGTTGGATAGAACTGTTAGGTAATGGTAGGAATGGTTTAGGTAAAATCTTGTTTGCTTTTGGCCCCGTGACAGAAAGGCTTTTTCGTAGTCCAGCTTATACTCCATCGCTGACAGTACAAGCTTCAAACCCGCAATCCCTGAACAGGGCATTTAATTATTTTCTTATGCATATAATTAGTTTTACAATAAATCTCTGACTACTCTAATGGAAATGAAATTACATCCACATTCATCCACAATTTATCTCATCTCAGATTTTTTTTTTTTTTGGTGGAAAAATTAGTATTTACTCACCAAGAAAAAAATCCTAGATACCAGACCAGAGTTTATGCAATATAATGCACATTTCTTAACTCTTTATTTCTGTTTATGTTGTAAATCTCACCTCTAAAAATCATGACTTCTAGGGACACATCAACATAGGTGTTTACTAGAGTGCAGCCAAATTAACCAGACATCATTTTGGCCTCCAACTGCATGGCAGTATGCCATAAGGGACACACTCCAGAGCACTGCTCTATCTAAGTACTTTAACCTCATCCAAGAAGAGGGGGTAGTAATAAAATGGTGTGTGATATAGTTAATGTGCACACCATATGGTCCCCGATCCAAAGCTCAGCTATTAATTCAAAACATTCTTACTTATGTATTATCATATTGCATTTGAAACTGATCTTGATGTTTATGTTTTGACATTTATTTTAACCTTGAGGATAAGTGTGACTAGGAAGTCACTGAATTATGTATTATTTATTTGTTTTGACTGGCGAGTAGGTACATGCATGTGAGTAATGGAAAGGCTTTTCAGAGCTCAACATATCTCCCAACTATCTATCATTAACTGTGAGATTTGTTCATTTTGTTAATGATTAGATGACATTTCCAATAAATTATCTCAAGAACATGATGCTGTAAGCTAGCTGAAATACAACTACAGTTCAGAACCCCTTGTCTCCGCAGGCTTATTTTACATCATGACAGCATAGCTTCCTTTTTAACAAATGCAAATGTTTTGATTGTTGCAGTTTTGTTTTTCTTTTCTTTTTTTTTTTTATTGATTTACAATTTTCATTTTTGCAAATCAAGAACAAGTCTAAATCAAGGACTGAAGAATGTAGGCATAATGTAAATGTGCTTCAGCAGGTTTATGTTGTACCATGTTATCATTTTTGTTACTCAGTAGATCCATCCATTATCTATACACGCTTAATCCTCTGCAGGGTCACGGGGATCTGCTGGAGCCTATCCCAGCTCTTCGGGCGAACGGCAGGGCTACACCCTGGACAGGTTGCCAGTCCATCACAGGGCCACATACAGACAAACAACCATACACACTCACAATCACTCCTACAGGCAATTCAGATCCACCAGTTGGGAGGAAGCTGGAGTACCCGGAGGAAACCCACACAAGCACAGAGAGAACATGCAAACTCCACACAGAAAGGCTCCTGCCGACCTTCTTGCTCCGACGCAACAGTGCTAACCACCAAGCAGCCATGCTGCCTTACTCAGTACAATAAAGTCAAATTTTACAATAATAATTTCATTCCATATGGAATGTCCAACTTTTTATCAATGGATCCTCATGTGTGTTTTTGAATGGAAAAAGAAAAGAAACCCAACCCCCTCCCTTTTTTAGAATAATATTGTGTTACTGAAAATTAATAATGCATTTTTTTTTTTTTTATATCAAGATATCCACTTTTGGAGAGAAGCAAGACGGAAAAAAAAGAGCCCTTCTAGTAAAGCACTCTCTGCTCAATGGTGTGCTCTTATGTGCCTCCTAATGACATCTCCAGCAGCAGATTGCCTCCACCATTAAAGTAACTGTTTCAGCCAATTGTCCCACTGAGATGTAGCTGACATGGGGTGTTGAACATGTGGAGGTCGAGGGAAGCAGTCTATCAGACAATCAAATGACAGGATTTTCTCTTCAAATCATTGTTGATAGCATGTCTTTCCCTTTTCTTTGTCACAGAAAACGATACATGAGAGTAAAGAAAAAAAAGGATTTGAAAGGAAGAACAACAATGAATTTGTTAGGGCTGTGAATCTTTAAGGTGTAAGACAGTTCACTTAGACTTTTCAAGTTCAAGTCAAAATACATTTTTGCTTCATAACAATTCTTAATTTCAAGTACTTTTGAGTCACTGCAAGAATAGTAATTTTAGTATCTACTGAATACCTCTCCTTTCTCTAAACACAGAGGAACTAATGTGTGGTTTAATAATGAGCCAGCAAGACTATTGTAATGCTCCCCTCTCAGCTAAAAGTACAATAAATCTGCTTTAGTTTATACTAAATTCTACTGCGCAACTGCTGACAATGATGTGAGAGACATCACAGAATTGATGACTTCATCTTAATGCTGCTAAAGGGGCCTTTACAAGCTGTTAAATCATGTGGTCTACTTAGGTTTTATTTACACAGGGGGTTCTGCATTTTAGTTTAGTTTTTGTACAGTATATATTGATGTTTAATATGTAAGATGTTGCCGTAATTGTACAACCTGAAAAACACTCTATAATTATTTTTATGTCCTAATATTTAAAACCTTAGAATGTAAATATGTTGTACTTTCTATTCCCCATGACTGTACATTCTAAAGATTAAGAAGACCATCAAGGCTGTTATCAGGAAAACATAAGTCAGCATTTATGACATGGGGGTGCATCGGTGCCACTAGCATGTGCAATTTACATTTGAGTGAAAGGTGATCACATGGATGCAGAGGTATGTCTTGGACTTGTGAGGAAAAATAAATCAGCATCAGAGAAACATCTTTGGCTGGAGGGTCTGTGTTTTATTTCAGCAGCAGACCTTATTCTGCATAACTCACAGCAGTGTGGTTTCATACACAGTTTTTGAAGACCTACCTGCAGTTCCAGGCTGTCCACCTTTAAAAATGACCATAGACTGTAGAGGAGCTGAAATCTCATATTCAGTGAGAACTACGAGATAGGCTACCTGTCATGAATCTGCAACAATTTGTCTCCAAATGAAGAAAAAAAAAATAATTAAAAGGAAAAGTTTCTAACAAGTTAATATACAAGCCTTCTTCCGACTTATTTTGATTAAGTTGCAGTCATCAATTTCTTGAAATTTATATTTTTAATCCAGTAGATGGTCACTGTAACAAACTAATAAAACAACAAAAACAATAAAATAAATCAAAACAATAATTGTGGCAGTGGTACGCCGTCATCTCCAGTGTTAATAGTCACCTAAGCAGCAGAAAATCAAATGCCACACCAAGCACACCAAGCAGAGATACATTTTTATTTTTGAAATCCTGGCTTTATATATTATATATTACAGTTCTCATGCCTCCACCGCACTCGCTTTTTTTTCCTTTCACATCCACAAGCTTACATTTTCCCCACCTTATCTTCTCCCACCCCCCTTGTCTCTCATCACTGCCTGTGCTTTGCTTACTTCTCTATTTTCTTGTCAGCCCTCTTCCATCGCGCTCTACTAGGCCCTTCATCTTCTTACTCTATCGAACGTCTACAGTTTGTCACCACACCCCTTACCCCCCTCATTGCCCACACCCTTCCCTCTCTTGCATCAGCTCAGAGAAGGGTCAAGTGCATGGGCTTTTGTCTGAAAACATGTGGGGAGAATTAATTGGCTCCAGCGTTTGGCTCTTTCCACCCGACTGCATCTGCATGGCTGTCACCTGGCTCCATTCCCGCTTCTGTCTTTCTCCCCATCTCTCCATTTCAGTAATTCTCACTTCTCTTTATGTTCCCTCTTTTCTTCTTCTAATGTTCTTGCTGATTCTTCCTCCTTGGTGTCATGGTCCCCCCTGTAAGATCAAGTACTCTGGTGCAGCTTAAAGATTCTCATGTTTCGTCTGAGAAAGGCTCATCTGGGCTGGTATATTTTATAGAGACATATAAGACATATATTCACATATGAGACATGAGGGAAAAAACTGGGGGACTAAAACCTAAAGAGTATAAGAAAACAGAATGCTGACTAAAACTGGAGCTTTGTTTTTTTTCTTCATTTATTTAGTTCTTTCTATTTTAGTTCTTTCGTTAGCAATCAAATTATTTATGTTTTAATTTCTATTCTATTGTATGTACATTCACAACCTAAGAAAAATCAGTCTTTTACAACTGACACATTTCTAAAATGAAAAGACAAAAACAAAAACAACAACTAAAAACTATTTTTGCAAAGAGCTGGATTAATATAAAATCACATTATCCATTTTTCAACCACTTTCATCCCCATTCCTCACATCAGCTCATTCGTCCCAACCATTTATCTCCTCATAAGATCTAGATCCTGTCATTCCTCAAAATTCAGACGCATTCAAAGACAACTGCTAACTCATTTTCATTTCCGCTGCTTTTTTTTTTTTCAGACACTTTTTTTTCTTGCTCCAATTATCTAACAACACTTTACCCCATTTGCACCGCCTCCTATGGAAAAAAAAAGAAGATAAATCAGTCTGCATGTTAATTGTATTCAAAAGGGGGAACCATGTGGCAGGCCTACTCCTTGTTTCCATGACAACAAGCTCAAGGTCCATAAAGATTTCAGGGGCAAATGGGGATGGGAGGGTTTGGGTCACCCCAAAAGAGGATGAGCATGATTACAGTGAGACAGACAGACAGACAGGAACATAGCAGGTGAAGTCTGTAAATAAGAATACTATGTTCAGGATACAGCAGCAATCTGTTTTTGTGTTGTATTTTATCTCATTATCTTACAGTGTATTTCCTATCTGAAATATTTTTTTTCTTTCTCATTAATGTCACTATAAATATTAGCAATAACTATTCGCACTGCATTTTATCAACATTTTTCACTTCATGGACTTAAATAATAGAAAATAGTTTTTTTCATATCCATTTGAAGGCACTTTTTTTCCTCAGATGGAATTGCTGGAAATTAGATAATAACGTACTGATAGTTCATGTGTAAATTATAAAAGACTTAAGTGATACTTCCCACAACTATATTTTACCCCGACTGATTTTCACCAGCCACGAATGCTTGTGAACTAACATCTGTTCAGAAGAGAAGAAGAGAGCCACACAAAAGATCTACCAATACTTCTATAACCCAACCTGAATCCCCCTCTCTGTCTCTCACTTTGTGTGTGCCTGTGTGTGTGAGTGTGGGTGGTTATGTGTTAAATAAAAAAAAAATAATCATTCAGAGATAGTAATTGTAAAGCCAAAAAAAAAAAAAAAAGCAAGTGTTTATATTTATATTTATTGAATTTCCCTTCATGGGATAAATAAAGTATTTTTCATTTCATTTCATTTTCATTTCATATTTGTGTTGACAAATCAAAAGAACTGAAGGAAACATTCAAAAAGCTTTACATGGGTCCACTGGATTTCAAAATAAAGACCAGTATTGGGCCATGTTGGGCCGCCCCGGTGGTGCAGTGGTTAGCATGTACAGAGCTCCAATCTGCAGTTGTAGGTTTGAGACTCCCAGCCTGTGCAACCCCCCCCCCCCCCAACCCCTGTCCACCTCCACTGTGAATAAAGGCCACTGGTGCCAAAAAAAAAAGCCCTCACAAAGACTATATTAAAGATGGAGTGTTTTGGCTGAAGTAAGCCTGTATTAGACATTAATTCTTGATTAGTAGGCACTATAGGAATTCATCTTCCAAGGTTTTGAGCAAAGACACAGTTCAGACATTCGAGACTGCTCTTTTATTCACACAGACAAACAGAAAGGACACAGAAGTGAGTATATGTGTTCTCTCCAATTTTTAACAGGCTTGGGCAAATGTTCTTGTCCTATTTCAGCAGATCTGATGGTTTAAATTGACATTATTAACAATGGCATATCCATCCATCCAAACTATATACTACACATATTTTTCAATTCTTGAATATTAGGAGTTTTGATAAATGGAAATTCCAAATAAACTTTCCATAAAAGAAGATCATATACCAGGAGGTTGCTGAATGATGAGAACACTGGCCTTGCTAAAATTGTGAAATCTCCAATATTCTTTAGGTTGTCTTGCAGAAGCTTGAAAATGCTTCATTTATCATGTCAATACCATAGTTGGAGTAATGAATAATGACCACGCCTCTTTTAGGCCCAAGGATATAAAACTGCAGGCTGACATTCATCCACACACATGCTTGCACACATACATAGACAAGTGAACAGGCTTGATGTATTATACATGAATTTGGTTTAATTGCAAGGGTCTTATTTGCATAACCTCTCTTAGTTTGATCCAATATGCTCAACTATATTACAGCCTTCTGACCTTGACTGTAAGCAGGTTAGCTGTTGTGCATGTGTGATGATGATGTGTCAACAGATATAAAAACAAGTGTACAGATATCTCTTTGCTGACACACTGTATATTCATAGTGGTTATGTGATTTATTTTTTGTTTTAAAAACATGTTTTATTTTGACTTTAAATTCTTTTTTATTCAACCGTCTATGTTTAACATTGCAGAACTTGCATAGGGAGCCAAGTGAAAACAGCAATTAAGACTGTAAAGTGTAATTGTAAACAGTCAAAAAAAAAGAGAAAATATTTTCATGTCACCTAAATTATGTCAAAATCTTCTGTGTTATTCAAGATACTTGGTGTTGCCTCAGTCCCTAATTCAAATTCAAAACCAGGTTTGATGAATGGAAGAGCAGGCAGATAGCAGACCAATAAATGAATTGGCAGACAGATGGACGGATGAGCAAATGGATGGTTGGATAAGTGGACGGGTGAATGGATGGATGGATAGGCACTTTTACACATGGCTGTCTGTCTGCATTCCCATCATGTCCACTGTGGATTTTTCACTCAGCTGTATGTGAGTGCATGTGTGCACACTTGGAGCAACATTTGTATTAATGTGTGTATTTGTGCATATGTGTGTCAAGCAGCTGCCTTCAGCAGGCAGGTTATCACTGAAGGGTGCTATTCAGAAGGAAGGATGATATTTACTGAGAGGCATAATAATATAATTTCTGTTTGGACCTTTTGCTATTGTAGGCTGCTTGGTGCTTATTCCTGTATGGCTCTGAAAATATGTGGGACACGACTGGCTTTTTGCCCAGACAGACTTTAAATGTTTGCTAATGTCATTTAAAGCAAGGCAACTAATTATGTGGGAAAGGGATTGAAAAACCAGTATGCTACACTCATATTAGCCTCTGCACTGATTTGATCATTTTTCCCAAAAGTTTATAGATGGGTTGTAACTATATTTGGGAACAGCCTAAATGTTTAATGTTGAATTACAGTGACAAAATCAAATTCTTGTATGCTTTATGAGTTGCATGCTTTTGAGTACATGTTAATGTGTTTAGCTGTATGAACAGAAAGCAATAATAGCTACATGTCATATAGCAATCTAACCTGCCCCTTGAGCCCTGAAAGCACATAAACCACAGATGCTATAATTCCATTTGCTTCGATGGATCATTTCACAATCTGTAAATTTGTTTGTAGTGCATCACTGCTGTGTTTATTACACTCCACTGTGTATTAGGTGTGGATATGTTTACATGTGGATAGTTGACATATTATTCATACTTTGACTGGTTTTCTGTACTATGACTAGGTTATTTTGATGTTTTTTTTAATATTATGTGCTTTTTTAAAAAAATCAGTTTTGTGTTTTTCATTGCTCATTTACCTCTTAGAGTTTTAAATTGTCAATAGCAATAAGTGGGGGAAAACCAACAAAAAACTGGGAATGAGTCATTAATTATGGGGCAATCATTTTGTGAGCCGCCATTGAATGCAATCTATGAATTAGGAGCTAGCCAGCAGGACCATTTGCATAAAACTGGGGGAGCAAATTGCAATTCTAGCAATTTATTGAGAAACACTCGTGGGCCGAAGCTAGTGCATCCAAGTCAAAGGAAGCTAAGCGCACGTTCATGATAAATTATCCCTCATCTTTGCAATCACTTGAAGAAATGATTGCCCTCCTCTTTCTCATTAGCGTTTCCTCTCAATTTCTCTCCTGAGTCTTTCTCTTTATCCTCTTTTCTTTTCCTGTCTTTACTGCATTCCCTCTCTGTCCCTATTCACATTTGTATGTAACTTAAAGAGACAAATGCATACCATTATCCAAGTGCAGTCTGTTGTCTCGATCCAGCTTCATTAAAGTGGTCCTCTATCCTTGTGTCACTGTCAGGTGACTTCTACCAGCTTCAGCATCCCACAAATGCAAAAAGGTATGGGATGTTTATATGGGAGGTTTTCAGGTGCATTAAAACCTCCCATCATACAACAGCATATATTGTTCAGCTGGTTGAAATTCCACATCTACAGCTATCAGTGAGAATCTTGCAAAATACCAGATTAATACACAGATTTATTACTAGACTGTTAAATTTATGATTATTGAATTAAGACCTCTTCGGAAACAGTAATTACGGAAAGCTTATCATTATCCTTTCCAGTTACTTACAAAAATTTTAAAATTGAGGTTAATACAACTGCGGATTAAAAGTAACACGTGACTTATCAAACTGTGTCATAATTTATTTAACCAAAGCACTAAAAAGTAGAAGCAGTGTGTGGAAAACCAAGTGCATGCCTTGACTCAGTAGCTTTTGGAATCATGTTAACCAGCAAAAACACTGATGTAATCACTTTGGCATGATGTTATCACTCTCTCATACCACTCCAGAGGAATTCTGGTGCGCTCTTCTTCACGAATTTGCTTCAGTTTGATTTCAGTTGGATTTAATGTTCAACTCATTGAAGTGTCAAAGGCAAAACAAGCCCAAACTGTCACCCTACCATCATCAAGATGGTCAGTATGCGTTTTATGCTGATATGCCAAATGTTGAATATTATGACTAAACACCTCCTCCTTTATGTTGTCTCTCTAAATCTACATTGTTCCAAAAGTCTCCTGAAATGTTCGGATGCAACATTCTTTTTTGAAAGTATCTTGAATATTGTCCAATTGTGGTTGACCTTTGTCAGTATAGAAGGATGTGAAGTGTTGGTTTGGAAATGGTATGGTAACTCTGACCAGATTGATGAGCAGCAAAAAAATGATTTCAGATTAGTGGTGATGTCTTTCTGCCTTAACATAAAACGTTGGATGTGAACGAGGATTTGTTTTTTTTTTATATATAACTGGAAAGCATGACAACATATATAACTACATCTTTAATATCTGCAGATTTTTTTTATCTTCTGATAATACTAATCCAACAAAGATCACACAATCACTTTAAAAATGTGCCCTCCAAAACTTTGAATTCCATTTGATCAAGGTCAGTTGAATGAAGGGTAAATGCAGAGTAAGAGTCATGACAAACTAAATAAATGTTAAAGGATCGGGGGAGAGCAAGAGTCAAAGAGCTAGACAGGAGCTGAAAAGATGGAGACAGATTCAGAGAGGATGTGTACAATTCTGTTCCTTTAATCCCTCCTCAGATGGACCATCTGCAATCCTGTCAACCGAGCTGTAATTAAAGGTTACGACAGCAGAGGCCACCCAGCAGGGGGTTCTCCTCCCTCAGCCCATAATGCTCGTCAAAAGCACCCCATCACCCTCCACTGCTCTTCTTTGTTGCCCCTAATATGGTCTGATGTTTACAGAGATACAATGTAGAAGAACGGCTTTTCTTAGGAAACTATGTGCCACGACCACTCCAATCCAGTAGCCACCACTGAAAAAAACATGAGAAGTGGGAAAGTTTATATTGGGTCTGAATTTATTTTCCTCTGTCTCCATTTCCCTCTATTTTTTATATTCATTTTTTTCTTGGTTAGTTGGACTCAGACTAGATCAAATAACTGGTTTAAAAAAACAATGAATTAGTACTGGCTTATTTTACGCCATCATTTCAGACAAAATTACAGTTCCCAAATCTAGGAACAAGAATTGTAAATCTTGGGAATTTTATTTATTTATTTTGTTGGATGTGACTTAAAGAAGGATTTCTTTTGATCTTTTACCTGGTGCAAACAATTTTTTTGTCTTTAAAAAGTAAGTATTGTATCCAATAATTAAAAAAAGTACAATGGCAAACTGGTGTGGACACATGATTTTTCTGCGTGGCCTTGATGCACATGTTTTAATGTGAACTTCCATTTCAGGGCATTCAATCCCAGGAGAGAATTATGAAATTAATCTATTATGGCAGATTTACTAAGTTTTGCACCTCCAATCCACTATTGTTATCATGCCATTGAACCATAATTTAAAGGCATAGGCAGCACATCTCAGATATTGTGCTTGACAGGGATGAGCACACCAGTGGGACAAAACTGGGATATTTTCCATCCATTAATTTATTCAGAATGCCAGAAGAAAATGATTTCCAGGCCACACTATATTTACAGATGAGAGGAAATCTAATTTAACCTGGAATCTTTCATTGGAACAGTGCTTGCAAAATGTACTTTTCTTGTTGTATCTTTTTTTTTTTGTTCTTTTTCTCATTTGTGCTTGTTTGTTGTGTTTCATTGAATGCAACATAACTTCGGAAGGGATGCTTTTATCCATTATGATGGAAAAAGGCAAAAGAACACAGGCATAAAGATTGACAAGAAAACTGAGACCTCAAAAAAGGCCAGACTGTCGTTAGTTAAGGGTGGAGGAAGACAGCTCTCCCTCAGCACCTTCTTAATGACTGTTATTAATCTCTCTTGTTATGGACTTTTGTTATGAAGTGGATAGTATCACACTGTCATGTAATTTTATATCTCAGGTAACTTCATCAAATATGTAAGAAAAAAAGCATTTATTATCAGGGTGGCTGTAGCTCAGTTGGTAGAGCGGGTCGTCCAGTCACTGGAAGGTTGGCGGTTTGATCCCGGCTCCAACTGTTCACATGCCAAAGTGTCCTTGGGCAAGACACTGAACCCTAACTTGCCCCAGTGGGTCTGGCAGCACCTTGCATGGCAGCTGCTGCCAACTGGTGGGTGAATGGGTGAATGAGAGGCCAATGTAAACCGCTTTTAGGGCACCTTGATGGTGTGGATAAAGGAGTATAAGTGCAGGCCATTTACCATTATCAGTTTTTACATTGTCCACACATGCAAAAGAAAAGAATTTCATGAAATGTGAGCACAGTGGCCCACTGGGAGGTTTATATTCACTATATCCTTAGGATGGACTGTAAGCTGTTTAGCCTGTGGAACATCATGATTTTTGGATCCCATGTTTACACTGGTCTTGTACCAAGGTGTCTGTTTCAGACTTTTCGCAGCTAAAAATGATAGTTGGTCACCATACTGACTTCATATTAGCAACAATCCACCTTTCACTGTGTAATGTCAATGCGTAAACAAGAAGTCACAAAATTTATATATTTATAAATCATTATGACATTTAGCAACACTTTAATGTTTTTGGTCTTGAATTTTCATCAGCAATGGATTACACAAAACTTGATGTATTTATGGCCATTACCACAGACTTCACTGTGTAAAAACACTTTGGCTACATGATACACTTTAATATCTGATCTTGATTCATGAAAGCTCATAACAATTTGAAAGAAGTTAAACTGAAGAATGAAGTCTTACAACACGCACTGAGTAGTTTATGAAAGTAGACCCGACAAACTTATTTTAAATATTTGTGCCAAGGACCCTGTGTAAAATAATTTAACTAAGCAGGGAATCAGGTTGATAATCTAGGGCCTGTGTTTCAACAAGAAAAAGCTGTGTGTCATTAATGAATTAAAGGCTACTGATTATTAACATATCTGCTATTTTCATCTCCATCCTAATCTGTGCTGCTCTTAACAGGCTGAGCTATTTGGACCATGGTCTGTAGATCAGTGAAATACTGGAAGCCCATCCACTGAATTGGACACTGATAAACATTTGTGATTGATTTATTTATACATGATTTACGACTACAAGCTAATTAGCCCGGTTTAGTGAATATGGGATATATTCTTCGTATATATCCCCTGCTCTGTTATTTATAATCATTCACATTCACCCGGAACATATGTAAATATTTTTCATGACCACAAATGCTAACTGTATTTTGTTGTGTGTTCCTGCAACGTGCAGTGACAGTACAGTGTAGTCAAATCTAATCTAATTATTCTACTGTGTAGTAGGTTGGTGTAGCTCTGTTTGTCTGATTCTCTTATCAAAGTGCAAACAGTGCAGGTACTGTTATGGTTCCCCACTTGAACCACATCCAATCACACACATCACACCTACACACACCTCAGACACAGCATCTGCCCTTGCAGGTGTTTGGCTCACTAACAAGCATTCTCTCATTATTCTTTTAGAGTGCCAATTAACCACTACAGTCATAACAATCACAATCACTAATCAGCAGATGAATATCACAACATTGTAATTCAGAGACTGGGAAGTTGGGGAAATTTAAATATCAAACCTTTAATCATTTATGTTTTACCTGCTTGTTGTAGCAAGTCTATCTGTATCTTGTTTTAGTAAATGCTGGGAAGATGAAAAATTACCTATATGTTTCAATAAACTGATATGATACATCTTCGTAATTTATTAATAAATCAGTGGATACACAGCTAAATAATGAAGACATGAGTGATATAAGTGCCGGGGCAATGTTTAAAAGTTTCTTAGAAGAACGTGGATTTTGTATCACGGGGCAAAAAACCAGAACAAAACTCCACATTACATTAGTGCAGGCTTCCGTCCATGCAAAAACTACTGTATGTGGCACCCTGAGATTTACCTTTTGCTTATTGCTATGAACTAAGTAGGCAAGAGGAAATCAATATCAGGTGACAGATAGTCAATTTTAGACTCAATGCTAAGACCTCAGCATGCTTAAAAGAACGGGTCGTCCCCACACACATTCACTCTTAACAGGGAAGCCGATGGAGTTCAAGATGAGAAAGCGCCATGTAAATTGGACAAAGAAGGAATAAATCACGTGACAGCATCACTAAATAACTTTAAGTCAAGCTGGCCTTGCCTGGAAATTGTGTTGAAGCCAACCTATACTGAATGCATTTACATGTTGGTGAGGATGTGGTGGTTGTACATGCCTTGACTCCAGATGAATAAAATTCCTGACATATTGAAAAACAGGCTGAAGTTCTGATGTCTCACAAGAAGCCTCTCAGCATAGAGCACGGGTGTTGTCACAAAAGGTGAAAAAAAAGCAATCCCAGGCATTCATGGGGCTTGCATAAATCAAATGGAACATTGCAGTCTGCATTCAGGAGGCCATTTATCAGACTGCATCACTGGTGTTACTTAAATAAATGAATAAAAATCTCCTATTAGGCTTAGGTATTTATTTAACTTTTGTTTTATTTCCCTAAAGAATTGAATATGAATATAAATTGAATTGAATATGTTAAGGTGAATATGTTACAACCTTGAGCAGATGAATTATAATCTAAAAAAAAAAAAAAAGAAACGTTTGATCCAACTAAAATAACACAATATTATAACATTTTTTTTTTCTAGGCAGCACCAGCCCTAATGTGTCACTGAGGAAACTGTAAAGTATTCTTTTTAAAGTTTAAGCTTTGAGCACATTCACATTCACATAAAGGTGGGGTAGGTGTTCTTTGAAAAAACGGTTCCAGCAATCCAACTCAAGTGAGATTTTGAAAATATACACTCCCTCCCTCTTCTCAAAGGCTCCGCCTCCTCTTCAGCTCTCCCCTCGAAACCACGCCTTCACACGATTCATAACTACATGAACCACAGGGAGGGAGGGAGGGGTGGGTGGGAGTGCATTGATATTTGATGGACGTATTAGGCAGCCAATGGAAGTAATGATGATCATTATTTTGATTGGTCAGAGTTTTTCTCTGATTATACCTTCTAGACCGGACCAAAACGTTTTGGTTTTTTTTTTTTGCAAACATTTTATTTCAGTGGGTGCAATGGGAATGTGAAAAGGTTTTCAGGCAATATTGTAAAAAGTGCTGCAAAAAAGAACACCTACCCCACCTTTAAATAAATAAAAATTTAAAAAGAAAGTTAGTTCTTGGACTTCCATGGCACATATCTATCTCCAAAACATTGCTGCACTCACCACAAGCAACAATAACAGATTCTGGCTTTGCTCCATGGTGTTAAAAATACATAATAACACATTGCATATTGTATGTGTAGTCAGCAGTCAGTCCGGTAACTCCCCGTAGGAAGTCTTGTTGAAAAATCGGTGACCTTGAGAAAGCAGTCTTGAGAACATTCAGCTTCATTCCATCCCTCCTACTGCTGTTTTGACAAGTGCTGCCCAATCAGACATGTTGGTTCAGGCCCCACTTTCTCACTCTCTGGTGACTGTTGGTGGGAAGTGGGGGCAGGGTGGGTCATAGGTTGTGTGTTGTGTATGAGAAAGACACAGAGAGTGAAGTTGAGGGAGAGAGCAGCGTAGGGGGCACTGTTCATCAGCGTGCATGGGCATTGCTCTTATATTTGACATTCACTTTCAGTGATGTTTGGGGGCAGTTTGTGGTGCAACTTGACACCTCAAAGAGTATCTCAGTGTTTAAAGGGATCCAATCACAAGTGGCAATGGTGGTATGATAAAAAGCCAGGGGTCTTAAGACCTGAGGATAAAAGGACTGCTAAGGCATCTGGCTGTCAGTGTCTGTGTGTAAGAGAGTGTTATCAACATTACATCCATCTATCTTTCTTGCGTGGTGTGTGTGTGCCGGCATGTTCGCATGGTGTTTTGTCGCATATACAGTCATAACAAGCACAACAGGGATCAAATGGGTAACTTTTTTTTTTTTTTGTCAAGCCCAGTCCTCACGTTGTTGACCTCAGGCAGGAGAAAGGATTGAGTTCCCAGGTCTGCTGCTGTTTGCAGACACAACATGAAAAAGAGAAGTGCCAGCATGAGGAAAGGAACAACGAAATGATAGAGTTAAGAAGAGAAAGGACAGGCTAGTTGAGCAGACAGATCACAGGAGCGCTGGATCAGGGCCCAGTTGTCCTCTGTGTAAGGTTGACTGGGGGGTAGGTGATGTCAGCCCCTGACAGGTAATTTGGTATGAGCCAGGCTGCTTGGGGCCAAAAATACACATATGTTATCTCAACACAGAGCAACACACACACACACTCACACACACAGTTTTGCACACACTTATGTCCATGCACACTCAATCCCAAAACTGGCCCACATCCCCTTAGCTACTCTATATTTGGGTGCTCTTCCCACAAGGACATTAAGAAGGAACACATGCAACAATGTCAAGTGCTGTCACAAAAAAGATTCAGACATTTCCAGCATGTGGCTCTCAGATGCCAGTTGAAAGCAAAACACTTTGGATTTTTTTTTTTTTTAATTGCAAAATAGTATAACCAGTAGAGACAATCATGTACCTTATGCTTCACTTATGTGTAATATTGGACATTTTATTCACAAATGAAAATATGTATTTAATTAATATATGCTGAAAATCCCAGCAGCTGTGCTGAACCACACATGGTGCTGGAAAACAGGTCGTTGGATCAACAGTGTCTGCAGAATTGTATCCCTTCTGGACCACAAATGTGTGTACATAATTTCAGGCCAGTCTGTCTCAATGCTGTTGAGATGACTGACTGCAGCAACATCAAAATTATAGACATACACACCCACATAATTAATAGTAATTTAAGCATCAAAAAACATTCAATTGTTTTTTTTTGTTGTTTGTTTTACATCTAAATTGATTAGGTCATTACTTTTGATAAAGGGATTGTCTTTGTCTCTTAAGTTTAAATAAGGATAAAATGAGGACAGAAACACCATTGTATTTTGGCCAAATACTGTTTTGGTTCTCGGCATGAAGAACCGAGGTGCTTACCCTATGTGTCCCAGCTGTCCCCACACATCCCCAGTGTGTTTTGGATGTGAAGGCCTGGTGAGGGCATGTCATCTGGAAGGCTGACTTCTTCGCCCATAGGCACTTTGGCCACGATCCTCTTGGCTTTGAGCCACAAAGTCTAAATAAGGGGACACTTGATGACTTTCCTCAGTCCTCCATAGTGTACACTTGATGTTTTTGTCTGTGTTGCTCTTTCATACTTCCACCCCTGTTCTATATGAGCTGTGAAATTGATTTTGAGAACTTGAAGTAAAGAACCTGTAGTTTGACTTCCAATATCTGGGTTAAAATTTGCCTCACACTGTTGTGTAATATATTTAGCATATTTAATATGTTTAATTTCTGTTTCAGGAAACAGCAAGTCCCAAGCATCCCTTATCTTTGCCATACATGGTTAGTTTAGCTGTTCTGAGAACACCAACCCTAAGTGTGGTTATTTAAAGCTAGAAAAAAAGCATACAACAAGAAACAGCTTATCAAAAGCTTACTTTTCAAATTTCAATTGTTAAACATACCGGTACAAAACAGATTATTGAAAAACTATGGTGACAGCATTTCCAGCTCTTTTTCAGAGCTGTTTCATATTGCTGCCTCACAATGAACCCAGTATCATAACCCCTAGTGTCTTCTACTTGTGAAAGCACGTCAACATAATGGCTGGCCGAGGCAGTGCTGCTTTGGCCTCTCTGGACATACTAACTGTCTTCTTTATATCTGTCTGTTTGCTACTTGGATAAATTTGGCCTGGCCCAACTGTGGCCTGTCTGTCTGCTGGCCAATTATTTTCCTAGAGCCAGGACCTCTGAACTCCCCCCTTCTCGGACAGACGTGTAGATCCCGTGTGGGCTGTAGCAGCGTCGCTGAAGGTTGGCCCGGTCAGTCCAGCTTCAATGAGGCACAGTATGTCTGGCCAGTTTGTGGCTAGGTTTGACAGCTCAAAAGCTTTGTTTAAAACAGTAATAGACAAAAGCAACACTAATCTATGCTGTTAGGTCTCCAATACGTTTGATCAGTTGGATATTGAAAAAATACTATTACTTTGCACCTCTTTGAAGATAATTACAGCAATGTTCATGACATTCACTATTCTTGGTCAATAAAAAGGATAAAAATTGACAAAGAAATTATTTGTGATAAAGTTGGTACCTCTACTTACGGACGTATCTATTAATGAAATTTCCAGCTAACGAAAGGCCTCTTCGGAAAAATATTGCATCCATATATGGAAGAAATTTAAGGTTACGAAGGTGAAAATTTTCAAAATACGCGCTGCTACTCGGAGCTCCCAGAGTTTACCGTACGTAAACATACTTGTCGGCTCCTGTATCTCGGTTTGAAAGCAGTGCGTCCGAGCTGCTCTGCCATTGGCTATCGCTCAGCATCTTCCTGGCATCCCATTGGCTAGGAGGGCCCCCTGTCTGTATGAGCGTAACCCAGAACAATTTATGCTTTAATGTACTTTATTCTTTGTTCTTTATTCTTTACATTAGTATAATTGTGCAATAATCTATTTCTAACATGTATTTCTTACAGGTTTTAATGTCATATCATGTATTGTTTATAATTTATAAAAAAATTATGTCCGACTTTTGGGTGCCTTGGAATGGATTAGGCCATTTATAGGAATTTTCCATTTACGAAATGACTTTCAGAACAAAATAATAAAAAAAAATAAAGTTGAGGTGCCAACTCATATATATATATATATATATATATATATATATATATATATATATATCTGCTCTTTTTTATATTTATTACTCAATAATAGCGAGCACAAACCAGCAAAGACCCATAATTTACTCCTCCTACTGTAGCTAGAGCTGAAAAATGACTCTTCAGAAAACTATTAAGGAAAACAAGCCTTAAAAGAAACAAATAAACCAATTGGAATTTAGCCTTTTAAACTGCAGCCAGTATTTCTTAGATGAAGAGAATCTCCTCAGTAAACTTTCTTTCTACTTTATGTGGCACTTCTTGCTGGCATCCCATAGAAGCTCCAAACATCTTAGTTACATTAAAAGGAACAAGTGTGTGGTGGTCTCTTTTTTCAGACAACAGTGCTGCTCATGGCAGCAGGTGTATAAATGCCTTTTTGTGACACTGGCTGTCACGCCATTATACTTCCAGCAGCCTACATTTAACAATGAAAGTTCATGAAAAAAGCCCAAAAAATCTTTAAAGCCAAGGCTTTCTGTCAGTCCACACAAACTCTTTTAAATCCAACAAAAATCCAGCTGCCAGTGTTGTTTAACAGAGGGGCGAAAGTGCTGCTTTTTTAAATGTTGTTTTTGTAGGGGTAAACCAAACTATGGAATGCCAACTTACTCATGTTGGTAATTGTGAAAAGTAGCTCCTCAACAGCTCGTTGTTAAAAGCTTAGAGAAGCCAAAAGAACTGATGCAGTGGGAGCTACTAAAATTGAGCTTCACTATGCAGTTAAAAGCTCTGTAGTCTGCACTATTATGCAGCATTTACTGCTGTATAATTAGCTCTGTTGGTATGTTACTTGCATGGATTGCCTTATTAGACACTTTCATGCCATTCAATAAATGAATCTTGTTACTTCTATTGAAAATCCACTTGTGTTTTGAAGAAGGCTTTTCTCGACCTGAAAGAAATGTTTTATTTTCAGTTTTCTCCTCAGTGTACTTGGTTCCATATTAGCAATAAATAAATAGCTTGTCTCTGTTTAAGAACAAGAGAAGTTATTGTCACAGAATCATAAGTCATGCCCTAACCTAACATGGTATCATGGCATGGCACATAATTTTGGAACCTTGGATGTAGGTAAGGTGCAATGAAATATTAATTGGTCATGTGCTTTGTGTTACTAATTAGCCATGTGGAACTGGAGACATGAAAGTCTAATTTTCTCCCTAATGCCCCCTTACTCTAAAGAATAAAAATTACAGATGACATCGGGGTGGTATGATCTTTTCATAAGTGTCACCTACGTAAACAAATCTTATCTCTTAATATCATAGAATCCCTCTGAGTAAGAAAGAAAGAAAGAAAGAAAGAAAGAAAGAAGAAATTAAATGTGTGATTGAAGTGACACTCAATGAAAAATGAAATAAAAAGGCCAGCTCACCAATTGAAGCTAGCAGAGGGAAAGTAGACATTGTAAAAGCATATCATACATAAAAGCCACAGCAAAGTTAAATGCAGCTGAAAAAGAAAAAAATGGATGAAGCACAAACATATCAAATGAAAACATTAAGATAGTAATAAAACACAAATAAATAGAAATATGAAGCAATGTTCATTACTCCTGGGAGGATTAAAATTATCTGTGTGGAGGCTTGATTCTCTGGAGATTCCTTATACAATGTTTCTGCAATGGGAGACCCGAATTTAGAGGATCCAGAGTTTTTGAAGAATATTTTTTTTTTACAAATATAACATGGTTCACAGGTCCAAATTAGTGCATAAGGATGGAGGCAGCAGCTACTGTCTCTTTTATGAAGTAAAAAAGAAAGCTTATGATGCGAGAAATCTCATAGGGGGATGAACGTAGCCATTTGTATCACATTCTGGCCTGAACCAGTCTCATCATCATCATGTGTTATGATCTTCAGGTCAGGATCTTCTCATCCTCCATCTGATGTTGATTAAACCACTGTTTAATCAACCATTGTTTAGATGTCAGAATCTGCAGCTGTCTGAATCTAAAACCTCTTTTTTTCCACACCTACCAATACATCAGCCAGGACTTGGAAAAAATTGGATTTATGAATGAACGAAGCTTCTTTGTAGGTAGGGAACCGGCTGTAGTTCGCTGCATTGAACAGATGATGCTGTTCGTGCTTGTGCCACCATAGTAGACCAGATTGCAACCACATGTTTGGCAGAACGCCTTGATCTTGTCATCATTCAGTTTAAAATGTTACAAAATGTTTAGCAGGCTGCCTGATTTTCTTTTATAAGTGAATGTGAATTGAAGCATTAGCAGAGTGACATTCACAGGCCACAGATGAGAGAGAGCGCTCTGTGCTTATGGTCAGGTGGAGATTGTATGTCATTATTTCCACATAATGTTCCAGTGAGTTTTAGAACATTCTGATAGTTGCATTTTGCAGTTTAGCTGCTTACGAAAGCAATAGATAAATCAAAAGACTTCATAATGCCCAATCCCTCCATCAACACAACACATGATGTCCAGATAGATAAATGACACCATCTACTCATTCCTCTTTATGCAACCTCATATTAGAAAATGGACATGTGATCCTGGCTTAGCCAAAGGTCTGTATTTTAGTTACCCCATTGTTAAAATCATTAAATATCACCAAACTTCAAGACTGAACTTTTTGAAAGGACATAACAAGAGGCTGTAAAAAGAAAAAAAAAAGGAACTGAAGACTGGACTGCTGTGAATTTGCAGACACAGAACAATTAGAAAATACATGTAATAAATAATATTATACTGTACTGTACTGGTGTCAGCATTGGACCCTAAATCTGCACCAGAATGAGACAACTTTTATATATGGTGGTATTTATAGGAGTGAGGACCAGGAGCCTCATGTATAAAGACTAGATTCCATACTCAAACTTTGCTTGGAAATCTGCGTACGCAAAAGAAATAAAAATAAAAAAAAGTAGATGTATGAAACTGTGCATATGCATGAATCCATGGACATTCTCTCAGTACACCACAATAATCACAATGGAATTTACCGCACATACAGGAGAACAACAATCTATCCTGTCTCCTCTCTCAAGCAGACCAGTTTCAATATGATAATGGGTATAAACAGGCATGGGCCATTGCTCATGCAAACACAGAAAATGGCAAAAGCAAGTGGAAAAAAAGAAAGATTTCACCACATGTGAACTTGAGGCACTCCTTTCTGAACGGGGTTAACAGCCACGTCCGCTGTCATCTGAAGGCAACTTTTTTTGTGCGTACACAAAGTTAGTGCATGAGGCCCCAGGTTGCTCCAATGACAGTGGGCCACTGTTGCACAGGACATAAACAAGACCACACAGTTTGCCATCATCATGTCTCAAATGTTGAAATGCCAGAAGACAATCATAACTTTGAACCCGAGCACATATATGCAAATACATGCTTGAGTAAACACCAGCATTCTATTCAGACATTTGCAAACTAATGTGTTGGGATTCAATATGAAATGCCTCGGGGCAAGAGAATGTCAGGGGAGTTCAAGCTGGGGTAGGCAGAAATCTGAAAAAGGCAGGAAGAAAAAACAAACAGAGAAAAAAAAGCCCTGATTTGGAAACAGAGCTCTCCTCCTGCAGCCTCTAAGTCTCTCCTATCAGACAATGAGGCATGGGCACAAGCCTCATATGCTTTATAAACATAAAACAGATTTCACCACAGCAGTGAGTCTTTGGCTACAGTAAGCAAGGAAAAAGAAAAGTAATAAAAAATATAAGGAACATCCTACTTACCTCCTCAGCTCCTGCTTTCTCCCAACACATTCTGATCAACTAGCTCAACTTACTTTAATATTACAGGTAAAATTAAAAAGTTAGTTGATTGCTTGTCAAGAAAAAAAAAAAAGACAAGAATGGATCTCTACATGTTACTGGGTCATTGATCCTGAAATTTTCCCGTTACTTTTCTCTAGCACTGAACCAGAGGTCAACTTCAGGGCAAGTGTGAAGGCTTGCCAGCATCTGAACACCGAGCCTACATCTGAAATAATATGGTAAAATAAAAATAAATGCTTACTGCTATTTCTGACAGCTGCTGAATATAACTTTTTTTCAATAAGCCTTTGTTGTGTAACTCTGACAGTTTTGGGTTAACAATTATAATATTTCAACTCTTGAATTCCTCAAAACATGTGGTTGGGAGCAACAGAGCTCTTAAAGTGTCTGCTGTGTCAGTAAGTGAAGCGGCTTGTCAAAAACAAAGGGAGAGAACAAAAACAAGCGATGGATTAAAAAGGCTTCCTGCGCTTTGATATTCATCATCGGAACTGTTTTAAACCAGGAGCCAAATGCAGTGTCAGGTTCAGCCAACGTAAAACACTTTTAAAAAGGAAGACGAGAAACAGTTGTTATATTTTACTTGCCAGGATAACGGACAGAGATTCCTCAGTTACAGTCTCTAACCCGCTCTGAGTTACTTCTGCCCGAGCCCTTCTTTTATTCTCTGAGGACGTCACTGGTCACATATGTGCAGCTCTGAGGGGGTAGGGTGACACTTGTGACTGGATTTGACATATCTAAGCACACTTATCAGTACATACCTGTACAGTGCCCAATGTTCTCTCGTGCAGTTCCAGTTCCTGGATCATGATAACTCTCACACTCTTACACAGTATGTTATCCAGCAACTACACAGGCCATTGTAAAGGTGACAACTTCTTTCAGTAGTTCTTCACTAGGCAGTGTACAGTTTAAATAGCAAATGTGTGATAACTATATACAATTATTTCAACAAGCAGTACAGCAATTTTCAGTTTTGTTGTATTTTTGTATGGTGCTCAGTACATGTCATGCTTTCCTTATGATCATAACGTTTTAATGTCAAATTACAATTAAATTTATGAGGTTTGTCTTGTTTTGAATGGTGAAAATCTGCTCAGTTTTGACTCTCATTCTGAGTAGCCATTAGTCAATAAGCCATAAGACATTATAATGTCAATGTGAAATATGGCAATCTCAAAAAATAGCATGGTTATTATTTCTTAGAATTTCATCATAATGCAATTAAGACTAATTATAACGATCATAATGTCAGGCATTACCAAAATGGCACAAAACTAACTATCCTGTTGTTTTCAGGTTGTGTGTGCTGTTTTTATGTTGACAATATAACACTTTCTAGTCATTTACACGTGAAGGATTTCCATATTTTTACATGCATTATTACATTACCTCATTACCAAACCCACCCATGACTCTCCCTGCCTTTCTCTTCCTCTTCATTTCTCTCTGTCTGCTACACACCCTCCCTCCACACCTCCACACACACATCCTCCTTTCTCCCTGGTGGCAGCCAAAGCTCTGATTGAAAAGCTTCAAGGGAAACTGAGAGAAAAGAGAGAAGGGAGTAGAAAGAGAGACAGTGATATACAAAAACACAAACAAAAAAATCTGGCACCAGAGTGCTTTTTTTTTTCACACTTTTTACCATGTTTCTTATTTTCGCTTTTCTTATTCCCGTCCTACCCCCTCCAGCACTGCTCCCACTGTCTGCCTTGTCTTTTTGTCTGCACCGCTTCAGGCAGATCAAAATTTAACTCACTGATGTGTGACTAACATCGGGACACACAATACACAGCTGCAAATTATTTGATCATAATTCCATTTAACAATGAAAATGTAAGCAGCAAATAACGAATGAGAAAGAAAGAGGGAAGAGAGGAAGAAGAATAAATGGGAAATTATTGTGCATGTTACTTTCTCTTCATGCCCCATCAAGCTGGGGATGATCTAAAGCTAAATGTCAAGAAATTAAAAGACGCCTACTCACGCAATAAGGGATGAGTTATTAAAAATATGCACATTTCAAGGTCAGATCTTTTGTGTTTATTCATATATTCATACTAATTTTTGCCACACACCAGTATCTCTTAATCTGTGCTGAAATGCAATGATGCCACAGATTGGCATCACCACTCTCTTGGCTCAGTTTGAATTTAGTATTAGGCAGATTTCCATTAGAGGGGTCCAGAGTAAAACCGATGAGACTAGAACTGTAACAGGGCCAACCTCCTTGGTCCTTTCAGCTGTTGTGTCTCAATTACAGTATCAAACCTGTAGGATGCACTTACTTAGCAAACTACCATTCCATACCACCTGTTTGGTATGGTTGTTGTCATTGAATTGCGGTGGGCTCGGGGGGGCACCGGGGTGTAATCTCGCCTTGGGCACCAAATTGGGTAGACCCGGCCCTGATTGTTGGACCATTCGAGACAGCCTCATGGCTCTGCTTGTAGTTTCCTGTTTTTGATTTTGTTCTGCAATAGATATCCAGTGATCAGTGCCTACTTTTCATTTCACCAACTTATTTAATGAAAGTTGTTTATTTCTTCTTTCACGCCTACTGTGTGACTGCATGCTGTTCTAACTTGTGTCCTGTCTGTTAGCTAGCATTTGCAAAGATGACTTGCTAGCAGAGCAGGTTATTATTCTCTTTTTTCATTGTATATTCTGATTTGGGTGTTCATATTGTGAAAAAAAAGTTGTGAGGTTAATCCAACTTTATTCAAGATCATATGTGAACCTCCATACTGACTCAACTATTGCAGTCACATCAGCGTCTTTAGAAGAGCTATGCTAGCTTTCATGCATTCATTTGCCTTTCACATGATGACCCTTTTTCATAGTCTGTTCTGCACACATAGCTATTTTCAGAAATACACCTACTACAAAGAAAATAGAGCACTCAAACAATTGAAGCAGAGGAAGCAGTTTGATGTACCATTAAATGCCCTAGATTTAGTTTTATGGATGTTGTGATAAACCTCTTTGTCCTGCATAAAACATTTAGATAAAATTATTTTTTTAACAGGTTAACATTACAGATTTTTTCAGATGTGTGTGTAGGAGGTGGTGCTGAAACTGTCAGCAGTTCTCACTGCAGGTGGTCTCTAAAACTTCGAAATACAGAAAAAAATGGATGCTTTCTGTCAGTGATCACAACCAGCAAGGTGAAGGAAGAAGCAAAAAAAAGCCAGAAACGAATTCTCCGATCCAGTACTGTTCAAACAGTTTCTCAAAGCACTCTGAGTAGCACTGCTGCAGAAGTTAACAAACAGTTTCTCAAAGCACAGGGTTTAGGTAAATAATAAATTATTGAGGGCATATGCACTCAGTAATAAACACATTTGGCCTTCCTGCTGTGAGAAAATACATAAATTTTGGCTGCTTCATTCGCCTCTGAATTAGATATAAATCAGGAAGAAGAAAAGATTAAAGCAAAGAAAGATGGATGATGATAGAGGTAGTTATTATGGCAGATACTGTATACAGACAAATTAAAACAATTACAATAAGGTTTTTTTATTTGTTTATTATGCCTCAATAAAAGAAAAACAACTGTGGCTCTTCAGCCAGTCTGATAACTGTCATAGCAACTGTATTCTGTCATTTTCACTCTTTTATCACCAGCTACCTTCAATTAACACACTCCACTACTTACACTTAAATATGGTATCAAATATTCAAAAACCCTGTGACCCTGCACAGGATTAAGCAAGTGGATGGATAGAAATATTCAAAAATTACTCAATATGTTTAGAAATAATAGCTGTGACATGATTTAGTAAACACGGTGGCTTGGTGGTCAGCACTGTTGCCTCACAGCAAGAAGTTTCTTGTTTCAAACCTCAATGGGGACCTTTCCTGCATGGAGTTTGCATTTTTTCCCAGCTTGCGTGGGTTTTCTCTGGGTATTCCGGCTTCCTCCCACAGTTCAAAGACATGCATGTCAGGTTAATTGATGGTTCTAAATTGCCCGTAGGAGTGATTGTGAGTGTGCGTGGTTGTTCATCTACATGTGGCCTTGCGATCTGTTCAGGGTGTACCCCTGCCTTTTATCTAAAGAGAGATGGAATTGGGTCCAGCAGATCTCGGTGACCCTATATAGGATTAAGTGGTCATCCATAGATGATGGATGGATGGATAATTTAGGAAAAATTCATTTGAGTAGTGCGTTACTAAAGTTCATTTCACTCTCAAGTCATTAAATAATGAAACTTGGTCAGAAGCCTGATGCATCAGTTTTCAACATGTTGAGCATCTCAACAGCATCATTTTTAGATGTGTAGGCTTCTCTGAGTTGTCCTGGGAACCATCGTAACAGCATTGTGTCTTTAGCTTTCCAATATAAAATGTAACATTAACCAAATGGTTTTTTTTATCACTGAAGAACTTTAAGTTAACTATTTGAATGCTAAACATTAACCAAATTATTTTACTGTGGAATGACATTGTACAGTATTGGAGCAAAGGAGCTCAAAATAAATACTGAATAAATAAACAAAATAAGAAGTGAAAAAGAGTTGTTTTTTGTTTTTTTTAATTTAGATTGGTCCTGATAGCTTTCAACTGTGAATTTAAAAATGGGTAAGACTGGCAGGTCCAGTTATTATGAGGAGGTAAATGGACTGAATTGGAATTTAACTTGGACTTAACTGTATTGTATTAACTTGCTTTCTATGTGAAGTGCCTTGAGATTACTTTCTTGTGAATTAGTATTACACGACTGAATTGAATTGAACTGAAATAAATTAAGATTCCATCTACTGGATGATTCCTCTACACATTTTTTCCATTCACAGATCTTTATGAATTGCATTATGTTTTTTAAGTTTATAGTACTCAAGTCCAGGACTCGACTTTCAAGGACTCATGACGTGACTCAGATGAGAGCACTGTTGACTCAGCCATGGAAATAGACTCATGCATTACCTGCTGTCAAACTGATATTGAACCGAGTCTTAGTTTGTTTCTCTTTGAATGCATCCACAAAAATTGTGTTGTCTTATATTTGGGATGCAGACTAAAAATAAAACTTGAATTGTTACATCCACAACTCTTGGCGCAGCGCCAGCATGAATGTGTGTGTTACAACTGGAGATTTAAACATCATCTCTTCACAGTTTCAGGGGCTTTGATAGACACAGAAAAAAATCAGAACAAAGCAGCTCAAAAGAAGGGTGAGAGAAGAAACAAATGAGAGATTTTGATGCTCACTTTAAGATGACGCTGATAAATCCTGCAGTCAACAAATAACTGCCAAGGAGCAATAAAATATGATGTTACACACTATATACAAGGCAACTGCAAGTCTTTATAATGCTGACAGTTCAGAAAAGCCAGCTGCTCCCACAAAACTGAGCAGAGATAAGCTCCCACCTCTCTCCATGAGCCTGAATTGGATGAATGGACATACAGACAGATCAAATTTTAATAAATTCTCCATACTTTTATGGATTTTTTTCAGTTTCTTTGCATTATATGATTAGAGTAATACCAGTTGTTCTTAATGGATAGGTGTGTTTTCCCAAAGCTAATAGCTAAGAGGTAATAAAGAGCTTAATTTGTGAAATCCTCATTGTGTGTATTTGTTCTTATATATAATCATGGAAACATATTGCTTTTGTTTTACTGTTTGATACAGTCTTGCTTTAATTGTAGCCTGCTGTGTGGCTCACTATACTTAACTTTTCTATACTGAACTCTCTTAGGTTAATTGAATTACAGTGGCTAATAATTGTACTTGTTTTTGGCATCTAAGAATTAGAAAAGCTTATTTGCAACCTTGGGATGCTAGGTTACATGGCCTGGGGCATATACTACTTATTGGAGCAGAAATTAGTCACGCAGTGAGGTAAATTAAATCCAAAATGACCATGCATATGCAAATTAGCACTGCATTTAAGCTTGTAAAGCTACCGGATATTTAATATGAATTCTTAATTCAATGTTTTAACTCCAGGGTAAGAGATACCCCACTATAAAATTATTGTGTCAAATTACAATGTAAGAGAAAAAAAATGTCCAGACATCAAGATGAAAACATGAATAATATATGACCATGTATGCTTCAAAATGCATGTGGGAAATAAAGTAATTAATGAAATTATTGGCAAAAGAGCATACATTATTTTAGTAATGTAAAAATACTGTTAAAAAAAAATATTGAATCATTTGTTAAATGTAGATGAACAGAATTTAGCCACTCTCTTTTAGATGAAAACAGATGCTATGAAAACTATAATTTAGAAACACAAGCAGTACCATGCTAACAGATTACTGCATAACACTTTCCTCATCATGATAAAACAGCCCCCGTGTGTTTGTTCGTTTATCCTTTGTGGAAGAGAGAAGGGTTTTTTTTCTTCTGCTTGTTTGTTTTTCAGTTTGCAGGTATGCAGGAGGTGTGTGTTAACAAAATTGTTTACAAGTGCATAACATTTAAAACTGTTGCAAGTCTTCTCCAGAATATACTTCCCCGGAGATTTGTTTTAAGATCAGACTGTAAGGTTTTTATCTCAGAGCCTCCCTGGTGGCTCGGTGGTTGTGCTGTCATCTACTATATGGGAGATCCCAGGTCATCTAGTGTAAAACTTGTGTTAAGCTTCTAATGTGGCTCAGTCCACTGTGGTGACCCTGAACAGGGAGCAGATGAAATTGAAGTTGTTGTAACAAGGTGTACATCTCAGACTCAACAAGCCTCAGTGAACTTGTTAGAGGTTAGCATTTATTAGTTCAGGAGGAAAAGGGTTATGTGAATATAGCTTGTCTTGAAAAACATTGTTCTATTTGAGAAGAATATAGGACCATAACATCCAGAAAACCTGGTTCAAATCTCATGCATGTCAGGATTGCCCTTTGACTGTGTGTGGTCTACAGTTTGACCTGGTGATCGCCCGAAGAGAGCTCTCCAGCAGATCCCCGTGACCCTGCGGAGGATTAAGCGGGTATAGATAATAAATGGACATCGTTGTTATTATTTTGGTAAGCAGCCTGCAGTCATGGAGATGTCAACTCTTCTGTACTCTTCAAACATATTCTAAAGATAAAGTGTGGTCATCTGTATAACAGATAAACACTTAAATTTCTTGAAATGTTGTATAACTAGATTGTAAGCTCATCAGCAAATCTTCAACAGAAAGGCTAAAAATGTATCAAGGTATTGCAATTGCAATCTTCCAAGAACCACAAACTTCAAAGAAATATTGTGAATAAGACATCTTTCAGACAAAACTCTCCTGAATAAAAGACTGGTAATGCCATACAGAAAATTATTATTTAAAATTATTGCTGCTGTGGGTGCCCTCCCCCCCTTCTTTAATGTACAGATACAGAGAATCTTAATCACCCTTAAATAAAAGAATGTGTACCTCACATAATAAACAAAAAAGTGTTAAATGTAGCAATTTATAAAATGTGATTGTCTAAATTATGCAAGACTCTGCACAAGTATTTATTTTAAAACATGATAATGCCTGGATAAAGCAGATTACATTTTGCTTATGCTGTAATGAAAATACCAACATTTTACTTTGGCTATCAGACTGCAAGTGACATCAAGTGATAAGGGTCTCTTAATAAGCTGATAGGATTTGAAGTGGTTGTTTATAGCATAGAGGGGATTTGACTCAGTCACCCACTGTATTTTTGAGGACTTACATATTGTCTCAGTACATTTATTATTCAGATTAGCATTATTCAGATGTTATTAAAATGTTTTGAGGTTCTTTGAAAGTACATCTTATAACTCCAGCCTGACAGTTGCTTCATGTCTTATTCACCATGTCAAACATAATCAAGCTAATATCAGGCTTTAATGAGTTGACAAATAGTCTCACAAGAAAGTTTTCCTGTCAGGAGCACATTCATACAGTGAATGCGGTTTCAGGTTCATGTTCACACATGAAGGCATACAGAACATAAGCCCAAATGGATGTATTCAACACATCTTTACATATTAGCATATGATCCAGGGTTCCCCTAGTCAAAGAGCTGCCTCTGTACATATTACGATATGTTTATACAATAATAAAGACAACAGAACAACTTGTATGTATTTTGTATTTCCTTAATCAAAATATTCCTTTAGATATGTCTTTCAAATCATCAGAAATCAGATATTCTCATCGGATTTTACAATGTAGCAAAGCTTAATACTTTTTCAGAGTGATTGAGGAGAAGGAACAAGCTCTTGGTTTCAGAAAACAGATGAGATAGGCTTTTTTTTTTTTTTTAATTTGGACAGACAAGGTGACCACTGGGCAAGTAATTCTGCATTTTTACTATATTTGAAAAAAGGATTTGTGATAGTTGTTAAAGGGAAAAGAAGGTAATGGTGTTGAGTATCTGGTGTAGCCTAATCTTTAGTGTTGAGCCACACTGTATACTATACAAAGAGAGGCCTTACATCAGTTGTAAAGCCTGAGAACAGTCATGTTTGAGACAAAGGAACCTTAAAATGACTAAAACCCCCAGAAGGCTTCATCCATCCATCCATCCATTCATTTACGCTTATCTGTAATCGGGATGTGGGGGCAGCAGCTTAAGCAGAGGAGCCCAGACCTCCCTCTCTCCAGCTGCCTCTTCCAGCTCCTCTGTCCCTGCCCACCCAAGACATGTAGGGCCCGATCTTGCGCCAAACCTCCAAAACCTGCTATTAAGGGATAAAAGGTATTGGGAGGGGCGTTCCCCCACGAAGAACGCAATCTTCCACCTCCCAAAACCCACGATCTCACCTGCGAAATCCACGATGTCATGCACACATTATGCATGGGAGTGGTTAGGGCGTTCCACCTGTTTAACCAATCAGTGCGTCAGTAGCCATTGCCTTTAAGAGCAGGTTGCAGTACCTGCAAACTGCCATGGAACGTCTTTTCACCCAGGTCAGGGCAGCTCTCATGGACAGCTGGTCTGGGACTGTGCTGTAGAGCTTCCTCCTCTTTTTTCCTCCTCCTCCTCTGCACTGATATATACATAACTAGCTTTAACTAATGTGGAGCAAATGATTTAATCATTTCTTTTGTACTCCAAGAAGTTCCAACAAACTGCTCAGAAAATAGAGCCGGTGAGCTTCCAGGAAAGCATTTATTAACTAGAAAAGCAATCGGAGAGCGCAGACCTCCGCCAAGCACAGCAGTTGTGGTTGCTTTAGGGGTCAAGAAACAACTAAACAGCGCAATGTTATCGAAAAATTTGAAAGTGATCCAGAATCCAGGATTTCTTCCGGATCACACCCAAAATAAAATCAGTTCTTCCTTTTCACATTTCTGACAACTCCTGAAAATGTCATCAAAATCCATCCATAACTTTTTGAGTTATCTTGAACATATCCCCTGCGCAAAGACGCACAGCTGCGCCAAGACGCATAGTTGCTGGGAGCGGTGCTTTTTTCACAACAGAGTTCTGTGATCTCCTCGTTTCTTCCACAGCAAACATCTGAATGAGATCATGTCACAGCTGTACAGACATCATCTGCCCTTAAGAGAATAATGTATGAAAGTAATACAGTGATGCATAATCGAGAGGTAGAGCCGGTTGTGCAGTCCACATGTGACTGGGTGGACGCGCAATGACAGGATTTGGACGCGCTCTTTTACGCGCCGACATGCCAGTTGCGCTTTCCACAAACTCGGTATCTTGCGGTGCTGGTGTCTCGCAGATTTTGGGTATTGGGTAATGGGTGGTCACACCACCCATTACCCAATACCCAAAATCTGCGAAGTACAGGTACCGCAAGATACCGAATTCGTGGAAAGCGCTAGTGACACGCCCATTGCCGCGCCCACAATGTGCTTAAGGGAGACGGCAAAATGGGTTTTGGGTATTGGGAGGTGGAAGATTGCATTTCGGCTCCTAAATCTGTGATTTGCAGGTAATGGGTTTTGGGTATTGGGTAATGGGAGGTGCAAGATCGGGCCCGTAGTCTCTACCACGAGTGGGACTGGGGTCTGGCTTGTGGCCTTCTTCCAGTTGGACATGCTCGAAACACCTCTCCAGGAAGTCATCCAGGGAGCGTCCTAACCAGATGCCTGAACCATCTCAGCTCCACTCCAGGTGGAGGAGCAGTGACTCTTTTCTGAGTCTCAAAAGGAGAGTCCAGCCATCCAGTGGAAGAAACTAATTTCAGCTGCTTGTTTCCGCAATCTCATTCATTCAGTAACTACCCACAGTCTGTGACCATAGGGGAGATTTGGAACAAAGCTTGACCAGTAAACAGAGAGCCTTGCCTTTTGACTCAGCTCTCTTTTCACCACAACAGACCGGTACAGAGTCCACACAACAGCAGACGCTGCACCAATCCACCTGTCAATCTCCTGCTTCATTCTTCCATCACTCGTGAACAACGCATGACCCCGAGATACTTAAACTCCTCCACTTGAGGCAGAACCTCACTCCTAACCCAGAGAAGGCATTCTACCCTTTTCTGACTGAGAACCATAGTCTCAGATTTAGAGGTGCTGATTCTCAACCCTGCTGCCTCACACTCAGCTGCGAACTGCTCCAGCGAGAGCTGCAGATCCCCGCCCGATGGTGCCAATAAGACCACATTATCTGCAAAAAGCAGAGATTAAATCCTGAGACCGCCAAACTGGAATCCCTCAACTCTTTGGCTGTGCTTAGAAATTTTGTCCATAAACGTAATGAACTGAATCTGTGACAAGGGGCAGCCCTAATGGAGTCCAACTCTCACTGAAAATGAATCAAACTCTCACTCTATCTGCACAGGGACTGGACAGCCCATAACAACAGGCCCAGTACCCAACAGGCCCAGTACCCCCCGCAGGACACCCCCAGGGACAAGGTCAAACACTTTCTCCAAATCCACAAAACATGTGTAGTCTGGTTGAACTAGCTTTTATATATACACACATATATATACATACATACATATATATATATATATATATATATATATATATATATATATATATATATATATATATATATATATATATATATTTACATATGTGTGTGTGTGTGTGTGTGTGTGGGTGTCAGTGTACTGTGCCAACTACACACGTGGACAAAATTGTTGGTACCCCTCAGTTAAAGAAGGAAAAACCCACAATTCTCACTGAAATCACTTGAAACTTACAAAAGTAACAATAAATAAAAATTTATTGAAAATCAAATAATCAAAATCAGCCATCACTTTTGAATTGTTGATTAACATAATTATTTAAAAAAAACAAACGAATGAAATAGGGCTGGACAAAAATGATGGTACCCATAACTTAATATTTTGTTGCACAACCTTTTGAGACAATCACTGCAATTAAACGATTTCTGTATTTGTCAATGGACGTTCTGCAGCTGTCAACAGGTATTTTGGCCCACTCCTCATGAGCAAACTGCTCCAGTTGTCTCAGGTTTGATGGGTGTCTTCTCCAAATGGCATGTTTCAGCTCCTTCCACAGATGTTCAATGGGATTCAGATCTGGGCTCATGGAAGGCCACTTTAGAATAGTCCAACGCTTTTCTCTCAGCCATTCTTGGGTGTTTTTGGCTGTGTGTTTTGGATCGTTGTCCTGTTGGAAGACCCATGACCTGCGACTGAGACCAAGCTTTCTGACACTAGGCAGCACATTTCTCTCCAGAATGCCTTGATAGTCTTCAGATTTCATTTTACCTTGCACACATTCAAGACACCCTGTGCCAGATGCAGCAAAGCAGCCCCAAAACATTACTGAGCCTCCTCCATGTTTCACCGTAGGGACAGTGTTCTTTTCTTCGTATGCTTGGTTTTTGAGTCTATGAACATAGAGTTGATGTGCCTTACCAAAAAGCTCCAGTTTGGTCTCATCTATCCAAAGGACATTCTCCCAGAATCTTTGTGGCTTGTCAACATGCATTTTTGCAAATTCCAGTCTCGCTTTTTTTTATTTTTTTCAGCAGTGGTGTCGTCTCCCATGAAGTCCACTTTGGCTCAAACAACGACGAATGGTGCGATCTGACACTGATGTACCTTGGCCTTGGAGTTCACCTTTAATTTCTTTGGAGGTTGTTCTGGGCTCTTTGGATACAATTCGAACGATCCGTCTCTTCAATTTGTCATCAATTGTCCTCTTGCGGCCACGTCCAGGGAGGTTGGCTACTGTCCCGTGGGTCTTGAACTTCTGAATAATATGAGCCACTGTTGTCACAGGAACTTCAAGCTGTTTAGAGATGGTCTTATAGCCTTTACCTTTAAGATGTTTGTCTATAATTTTTTTTCGGATGTCCTGGGACAATTCCCTCCTTCGCTTTCTGTTGTCCATGTTCAGTGTGGTACACACCTTTTCACCAAACAGCAAAGTGACTACTTGTCTGCCTTTAAATAGGCAGACTGACTGATTATGAGTTTGGAAACCTGTGATGTCAATTAAAGGACACACCTGAGTTAATCATGTCACTCTGGTCAAATCGTTTTCAATCTTTTATAGAGGTACCATCATTTTTGTCCAGCCATATTTCATTAGTTTGTTTTTTTTTTAATAATTATGTTAATCAACAATTCAAAAGTGATGGCTGATTTTGATTATTTGATTTTCAATAAATTTTTATTTATTGTTACTTTTGTAAGTTTCAAGTGATTTCAGTGAGAATTGTGGGTTTTTACCTTCTTTAACTGAGGGTTACCAACAATTTTGTCCACGTGTGTATATGGCTGTCACCTATATAGTATATAACAGCATTTGTCGCTGTTATGGTGGACGAGACAACAGATGTCAGTAATGCGGTGCAGCTGATGTGCTTTTTAAAATACTGCAGAAGGAATCATTGGATGAGCAGTTCTGCCTGTCAGGGGTGAAAGAGTTTTGTGACACCATTGAGCCAGAGGAACAGGTATGATGGAATCTACCTTCTACCATCTCGGATCTCGGGCATCTCGGGTACTCCAAGCGCAAGGAGGGGGCCAGTGCATGGGGGGATACACGCACAGTACAAAAAACTCCACAACAGTGTTCTGGACAACCTTATCTGCCAGATACAGAACCATACTGATACTGAGCCATCTGACAGTTTGCCAGAATCTTCTTTGTACTGACTGAAAGTCACTTTCCATGGCCTCACCAAACTCCTCCCACACCCAAGTGTTTGCCTCAGAAACTGCCAAGGCTGTGGCCCATTTGGCCTGTCAATACCTGTGTACTGCTTCCAGAGTCCCACAAGCTAACCAAGTTCTATAGGACTCCTTATTCAGCCTGACGGTCTCTCTTTCCCAGGGTGTCCACCACCGGGTTTGACGGTTGCTGGCACCAATGACCTTACAGCCACAACTCCAGTAAGCTGCCTTTGCAATGGAGGTACGGAACATAGTCCATTCAGACTCAATATCCCCAACCTCCTCTGGATACCGTTGTGGTTCTGCCGGAAGTCCCAGTCGAAAATATGTCTGACAGGTTCTGCTGCCAGACATGTTTAGGACTGGACCATTGGTCCTGCTGTAATGTTTGATTTCATTGATGTGTTTTCTCACCACTGAAAGCATCTTATATCACTGTTTCCTAGTTCAGTGATCAGAGCACACAATGTGAAGTTAACTTCTCATTGGTGCATCTGTGGGAAAACAACAGAGTAGCTGTCGTTGGTGGTAATAAACCACTCCAGCTTTGTTGATTTTTTACTCTGTTGATTTTTCTTCTCTTACTAACCACACACTGCACTCCATCTTGGCCATAAGGCCTCAAGATTTCTTTTGTTATTTGGTGCTCAGCTGGTGTGGCAGAATCACACACATGATCTTATCTGTCATTTTCGTAGTCCGTCATAACCACATTGGTTGGAATCCATCTTGTTCCACTGACATCCACACATGCATGTCTACATTCTCTCTGACACATATATATGTTGGTATTTTAATTTATTTCATGCTTATTGACTTATGTTAAGTTGGCCTCAGAATCTTAATCCAAGTGTTGTTTGTTCATATATTTAATACTTGTGTTAATAAATTCTTATATATTTTAATGAGAGAAGTTGTTTGTGGTTATTTTGCATGTAGTGGTTGTTACCAGATTATGAGGATGTTGCCCCATTTTTAATTGATCGGTTTTGGTAATAAATTTCATGTGGTATTAATAAGTGTCTTGGGGCATTTATTATTAACCCCTTAATAACTAAACAAGCACTTTATAGTGAGGCAACTATTGAGGCAAGCTGGGTCCAGAGAGGGCTTCCTGAAATCATATTCTGATAGATGAAGGTTACTCAGATTATCTACAAGACACTAAAGGCTCCACAGAGAATTTTTCAGGACATACAGAAACACCGTAGTATGTGCATGGATTTCAATCAGTTACTCTCCTATGACACACAAAGTTACAGGTCAGGTATAGAGATGATATATAGCCTAAAGGCGTATACAGTGCCAGCTTTCTGCTCTGTGCTGGAGTAACCACCTGCCTCTCAGTGACCCTGAAAAGCTGGAAGTGAATATGGAAAATTTATGAAGGAATGAATAATATAATAACTGCATAAAACTGATGTGGGTATTAAAAAAAGTATAATCGCTCTCCTGCACCTTTTTGAAAATCTGATAGGAACCTCCGCTATGGTGAGAATTGAATAATTACATAGTTGGTTTTTCTGTGCAGAGGAACTTGTACACTGCCTGGCCAAAAAAAACGTCACCACAAAAGAAAAGATCATACACGCTAATATTTTTCTGGACCGCCTTTAGCTTTGATTATGGCACACATTTGCTGTGGCATTGTTTCGATAAGCTTCTGCAATGTCACAAGATTTATTTTCATCCAGTGTTGCATTCATTTTTTACCAAGATCTTGTATTGATGATGGTAGAGTCCGACCACTGCGCAAAGCCTTCTCCAGCACATCGCAAAGATTCTCAATGGGGTTAAGGTTTGGACTCTGGGGTGGCCAATCCATGTGTGAAAACGATGTCTCATGCTCCCTGAACCAGTCTTTCACAGTTTGAGCCCGATGAATCCTGGCATTGTCATCTTTGAATATGCCCGTGCCATCAGGGGAAAAAAAAAACCCATTGATGGAATAACCTGGTCATTCAGTACATTCAGGTAGTCAGCTGACCTCATTCTTTGAAGCACATACTGTTGCTGAACCTGGACCTGACCAACTGCAGCAACCCCAGATCATAACATCCCCCCAAAGGCTTGTACAGTAGGCGCTAGGCATGATGGGTGCATCACTTCATCTGCCTCTCTTCTTACCCTGATGCTACCCATCACTCTGGAACAGAGTAAATCTGGACTCATCAGACCACATGACCTTCTTCCATTGCTCATGAGTCCAATCTTTATGCTCCAAATTGCAAATTGAAGCATTTTTTTCAGGTTAGCCCCACTGATTAGTGTTTTTTTTTAAGGCTACACAGCTGTTCAGTCCCAATCCCTTGAGTTCCCTTCACAATGTGCGTGTGGAAATGTTCTTACTCTCACTATTAAACATAGCCCTGAGTTCTATTGTTTTTTTTCTTCGGTTTGATCTCACCAAACATTTAAACGATCGCAGATCACAATCATTGAGGATTTTTTTTCCGGTCACATTTCCTCCTCAAAGACGATAGGGTTGGGTTGGACAGTTCTTAACCCAATTTTGGTAGTTTCTGCAATCTCCTTAGACATTTTCTCTGCTTAATGCATGCCAATAATTTAACCCTTCTTTGACAGACTAACATCTTTTCCATGGGATGTCTCTTTCTTTCGACATGGTTGTTTAGGAAATGAGAAGCAACTCATTGCACCAGTTGGGAGTTAAATAACTTGTTGACACCTGAAAATAATCGCCCATGCAGTAATTATCCAATAGGAGGCTCGTACCTATTTGCTTAGTTAAATCCAGGTGGCAATTTTTTTTTTGGTCAGGCAGTGTAATAGTATGCTGTGGTTGTAACAAGAAATAAAATATATTTAGATTGAACAAATATTTGAAATTAAATAAGAATAGATTATAATTGCATTGATTTGAACAGCATTTAATTGGATTTTAATACAAATGATCTAACTTCTATAAAGTGCCCTGGGATGACATTTGTTGAGAAATGGTGCAATGCAAATAAATGAAATTGAAACTGATAATCACTGAAGCCATAATTAATTATGGTTCTTTTGAGTGCCTGTCTCAGTTTTGTGTCACCCAAAGTTGAAATCACAAAAAACCATTTCTGCTTGTTTGTTGACTAAACAGCAGAGAAAATGTCATTATAGTAGACTCTATTAGAGAATTCTCAAACCAGTGACACATACCCGTACAAACAAAGGCAGGGCTTCAATATTACTTTTATGAAAAAGAGGTTTATTAGTGAGAGTTTGCTGGCGCCTTCTCTAATTCACATTATATATATTAAAACTGACTTTGACAAAGCTGAAAAGGAAGAAGTGTTCTACTGAATTCAGTACTTCAATAGACTGATTCAGAAAAAAAATAATTTGTGAAGAAAGATTTCAGAATAAGGTATTGGAAATGTATTTGATAAGATAAACCTTCTTTTTAATCATCATTACTGAACAAAAACAACCCCAGGTTTCCTTTCAGCACTGTAGCCAGACTGACAAAGAGCCATTACTCTATTGAGTCATGCATTCTTTGAAACAGCTTCTTCACAGATAAAAATTGTTTTAATCAGTGATAAAATTCATGGAACCTTTCTTATTGCTGACACTGGGAGTTTTAGAGATGACTGTAGAATCTATGCTGTTGGGCTCTATGACCTACGAACAACAATAAGTTGTCCAACTGGAAAAGTCTATTAACTTCTCTTTTAGATCCCATGCCAACTAGATTGTTCAACAGTTTTTTCCCTTGATGATAGGCTTTCAAAATTGCTGTAAATAAGCCTCTATTTAAAATGGGAATGGGGCATGTCTCTCCTCTCTCTGTTTCTGCAGCTCTTCATTTTCTTGTGCACGGTTTTTCATGTGCTTAAATAAATTTGTAGTGTTGTAGTGTATTTTACAGCCTTTTTTTTTTTACAAACTACACATCTTGCCGTTGTTTCATTTTCAGCATTAAAATACAGCCAAACTGCGCTCCTTTTCCTTTCTGCCATTCTTGCTTCTTCCTTATATCTCTCCGTGATGTGTGCGTGTTGACAAGGAGGGAGAGAGAGCGCTGAGTGGGGGGGGGGGGGGGGGGGGGGGGGGGGGGGGGGGGGCAGGCTTCATTGAATTCGCACTCAGCGAGTGCTTGTGGGTAGAGGTGGGCGATACTGGGAATTTTGGTATCAATCTGATACCAAGTAAATACAGGGCCAGTATTGCAGATGCAGATACCGATACTTTTTCATATTAAGCTTGATCTATCATGAAACTGCTGACCATTTAGTGTTTTTGTGATTTTCGTCTTTGGATTATTTTGTTAAAACCCAGGATAGAATTTCGGCAAACTTCATAGGTGACAGCAAAATACTTTATTATCACAATTAACATTTTTGTGTAAATATTCCTTGGAGTTGAATTGTTCTGTTCATAATGTTTTTTTCTAGTCCACTGTGTGCCCTTTACCGTTGCTTTAACTATAAATTTCTCTATTGTGGAATAAATAAAGGATTATCTAATGTTATTTTATCTTAGATAACACCTTTCAGTGGGATACATGACATGTACTGGGTTATTTCAAGGTCTTAATTAGATATTTTTTGAGTTGGCTCCAGTAACATGTGACTTAATTAACATATACTTTGAAAGTTAATATGAACTGATGCTGAAGATGACCACTCTGATCTACCTGGATACTCTCTATTGGACTGAAAGGCGTCTGCCAATGACTTCTGTCTCAGGGTTGAGGGTCTGTCAGGGAATGGGGGATGTCTCTCCTCCTCTCGCCTTTTCTGCAGCTCTTTATTTTCTTGTGCATGGTTTTTCATATGCTTAAATAAATTTGTAGTGTTTTCACTGTATTTTACAGTCTTTTTACAAGCTACACAACTTGCTGTTGTTATGTTCTCAGGATTAAAATACAGCCAAACCACATTCCTTTTTCTTTTCCTTTTTCTTTCTCTTTCCGTGAAGTGTATGTGTCGATGAGGGGGTAGAGAGCGCCACGTGACTATGCAACATCAAAAGACGAGATGGGGGGGGCATAGCGACAGCGTGTCAAACACAGACTTCAATGAATTCGCACTCAGTCACTGCTTGTGGGAGAGTATCGATCTTTTTACACGAGTATCATTCGATATCAATACCAGCGTTGGTATCGATATTATCAATATTTGGATCAATCCGCCCACCTCTACCAGCAGGACGTTGCCTGTCTGTTTGCTGCCAGAGTAGCGCGCGCTGCTAGTTTGTTTTGAAGCTAACCTGTCACTAGAACAGTCTCATCATTGTAGCACAACTGACTAACACTTAGCAGTTCTCTGGAAGGCATTTCTTTCCATCAAGAGTTATCATGCATCTGTCTTCAACTGCACTTAAAATGATCATCTCCCATTTCCTTTCAGGAAAGCTATTGTGACAAATTGAAATGAATTATATGGACAGCGACGTAGAATATTTCAGAGTTAAAACATGTCATTTGACTCATTGAAGAAGTAAGTTTTTTGTTAACACTGGACTCCTGGCTCTCCAGATTTTAACCTTTCTTTCTTGCAGGTGGTAATGAGACCTTGATAAATCTGGAAATAGACAAGCCAGCACAGAAGAAAGGGGCCAAGGTGAGTACTATTTTTCATTTATCGTACATGTGAAAATGTTTGTAATTAGTGAGGCTTAAAGGGCTAGTTAACCCCCCCCCCCAACATTTTTGCAAATGGACCTAATTTTAATCTAATCTGATTTTCCTCCTGTATTTGTTCAAGTGGAATGCGTTGATTGCAAAACATCCATGTCTCAAAGAAGCTGGATCACCTACTGGGTATTGTGGTTGGAAGAACAGCTTTAAATTCAAGATGGGGACTTTTCGCACAAAAATGAGAAAGATCTGGAATGGCTGATGTCATAGTGAATGGCAACAAGCGGAGGAGGGGTTTTGTTAGAAGGAGAGGCGTCATGCAGTAAGATAAAAAGACCAAAAAGAAATGAGACAAGTTTCTTTCCAAATGTTCCTGAAAGTGAAACTGAATATACTCTCGAGTCAGTTAGACAGCTTGAAAGTGAAGCAAAGAAAAGGCTTCCAAAAAGTGAATGTGAAGAAAATGATGGACCAGACATTTTCTTTGTGCCGCAAAGAAATTGTTATAGGACAGTCTCCAAATAAAAAGAATGATGGTCTTATTGACCTCTTCAGATCCAGGAAAGGGGTTGTAGGCCGGTCACTTTCGTCTTCTCCAGCCAATAAATACACAAGTGTTTCTGATTCTTTATCACTTTTGGGAGTGTGCTTGCTTGGATCAAGTAGACTTACAGCTGCTAAACTTAGTACAATGAGTACCAGTGCTATTATAGTAATTCTTTAAGAATTTGATAATGCACATCATTTTTTTTCTTCAAATAATTTATCCTTTCATGGAGTCCTCTGTTTATTGGGTTTTTTAATCTTTTCCATGAGACCAATGACATCACCACAACACGCACTTCTGTCCTGCAATGTCTGCCCCTGTATCTTGGAGATTATTCCAGCGAATCTTTCCTCAAATGCTCAGTAAGTACATACATGATGATCATATGAATGTACAGTTTACATTTTATTTTATACATCATCAGAACTCGGGTTCAGTTGTCTCATATTAAAAACAACAGTTCAGGTTTGTTCAGATTAGGTTGTAAAACAAATAATTTTATCAAGGCTTGCATCTAGTAGATCTAGATTATTAAAAAAAAAACAGCCGCTGCCAAAATGAGAAAAACAAAACAAAAAATTGATTTATTGAAAATTACATGCAGTTTTTCAGCCATACAAGTCCTTACTTGCTTCAAGCCTCACTAAAAGCAAAACAGCCTCAGACAAAATGGTAAAATTCCCAGAAACTGATGTCAAGTTATACATTGTCACCTTTATTTACACTGTGAAAAAATAAACATGTAAAGTGGAAGATTAAACAAGTGTGATATTGTTAATCAGCTAGAGGTTACAAACAAATCTGATGCTGATAAACTAAATGTATGTGTGATATGTTTAATGCAGGATTCTGACACTGCAAGTGACTTCAGCCAGGTGCCTTTTGGGATAGTCATGACTGACGACACCACCAGAGCTCAACAGCACTGCGAACATCCTCGAAGGAAACCTTGTCATGAATGAGATTCCCACAACTGCTCAAGCACTTGGATTAATGTATGCACTACATCTGGATTACCCCAAAGATATGAAGAACACATTTGAGTTTATCCAGAAGATGTTGTTGAACCTTTGACAACAAAAGCCCAGTCCAAAACTTCAAACATTAAAAAAATGCTCTTCTGAGTATGCGATATGGGTTTTTTTTTCTTCACTGTATTGAATATTATTACTTTTTTTTAAACTTTTGATAATGAAACTGGCAATCACTTGACCAAATCTAGAAAAGCACTCGAAGAGCGCAGACCTCCGCCAAGCGCAACAATATATTCCTTATAGCGATTTACAGATTGCGATAAAATCCACCTTCTGGATCAGCCTTTGAAATTTGATAGAGGTTCCCATGGTCAACCCCTGAGTCAAATTTCATGAGTTTTGGCCAATAATTAATTGAGATATTGAGAAACAATTTTTTTTGCCCCATTGACTGCAATGTTATCGAAAATGTGAAAATGATCCAGAATCCAGGTTTTCTTCCGGATCACACTCAAAATGAAATCAGTTCTTCCTTTTCCCATTTCCGACAACTGAACATTTCATTAAAATCCATCCATAACTTTTTGAGTTATCTTGAACACTGACAGACAGATTAACGCCGGCAAAAACATAACCTCCTTGGCAGAGGTAATAACTGTTTATTTTTTTGGGGGGTTTAGCCTCATCTAATAACACTCGTCTGGCTCAGTAATTTGAGTGCTACTGCATAATTGTGAATAGGGTGTATTTACTGGGGGGGGGGGGGGGGGGTATTTGTTCACTGTTTTCTCACATTTGATGTTAGAAAGTATAAAAGAAAAATGTTGTGTACAGTATTAGAATGTGGCGTGCTTTTGTAACACAGGTTGAATAGATATTGAAGTTGTCAAATTGCTGTAAAACTATTTTTTTTTTTTTCAGCTTTTAACATTTTACAGCTTTGACACATTGTGTCCATTGTGAATTGAGGGTATTCTTTTAGTTTACTCCCAGACCAGTTAGTACATCTCACTGACACACTCACTTTCACTCATAAGTTTCACTCATTGTGTCATACATCATGTATGACATAACTCACATGTATGACTCATAGTCAGAATATGTCAGAATATGAATGCTCACATAATATTGAATACTCACATAATATTGAGGAAATGATTTAGAAAAAAGCTAGAATCTGAACATTCAGCAACTAAAAATAAATAATCTCTAATTGGTTAGAATAATTTATCCCTCCCATTTCCTCCACTCTTCCTATGGACTGGTCTGGTTATTTGGCAATATTACCAAAAAAAAAAAAAAAAAATTGCTATATGGGTAAGAATTGTTATTCACATTACAGTTTGTAATTTTTTGATAATGGTCAAATTTTGCAGACCTTCATTGAAATCTAACAATTGTGGTGCTACAGAGATGGTTTAACCTCAAACCTGTACTGGAAAGAACATGTATTGCCAGTATAGCAATAACACTATTTTACTTCCTATTGATTTTTACTAAATTTCTCTATCTCACCCAACCCAGCTGTTTAGCCAAACTTGACCTTTGATTACTGTTGTTGGTGTTTACAAATATTGACACAAAAAATAAATGATGTGGACTTCACAATGCCATTTCAGTTTCCTTTTTTTTAAGTAAGGTAAAGTAAGCTGTATTAAGTGCATTTTACTTAATATTGAGTACTGCTCACACAGGATATGAAGTCCATGCGACTCATCTTTGAGTTCCTGTCATTTGTTGAAGTTGATTACACTTTTATACATTGAGTGTAGTGTATTACTAATCTCAAGTTATACCCACTTTTGTGGTGGAATATATTAAGTTAATTTGACTCAAATAATTTTAGTTGAATTAGCTTGATTTGAATTTACCTATTCTGATATTTTCAGTACTCACAACTTTCAAAGAAGTACAGCTAACTGGGATATAATTATTTCACTCTACTTGGCACAATTGACCCTTCGGTAAGCACCGCCCCCTTCCCTAGTTACTGTTGCTAGGTCGGACGAATTTGCTATGTTTCCGATGCGTATCATCAGTATATTATACTATAGTAACGCCATGGTGAAATATTGCTGCTGGGGGACCTGCAAAAGTGACTAGAGGTGTCCAGAATGTTTGGAGGGGTCATTTTTTTATTCACTTTTATTCTCGCTTGGGAAACAAGCCAAAACAAGCGCTGGAAAAATGCAGACTGTGGGTTCAGTTATGTGATACACCTACATTTGCTCCAAGGTAAGTTTGCCTTGTTTATTAGAAGATTGATTTAACCACTGTTTAGTAAAAGTAATGATATGATTGAGCAGCAGGGAGGGTGATGAGTGAAAATATCTCTCTGTTAGCATTAGCTCTGATCCATACTGGAGAAGTCATTGACACTATGGACCAGAGCTAATGGTAATGGAGTTTCCTGAATTCTTTCAAGTAAACTTGTTAGAATTTACAGTGTACAGGACCTGGACCTGCAAAGCATGAAGCGATCTGCCTGACAGCTAAATCGAGGCCAGAATTTTGCTATGTAGAATAATGATGATTGAGTTGTTGCAATTTCTCAATCCAGTTCGAGTTCATCCTGATTAAAGTGCTGTGGTAGGATATTACAATACCTGTGCATAAATAAAGACCCAAAGACCTCAATAATCTGAAACCATGTTCTACCGAGTGTATAATACCAGTGTATATGTTGGATATAGTTTAATAAGTAGTTTGTTAAATAGTAAAGGGTTTATTGTCTCTCTAGTCGAACAAAAAACAGACCCTTTATACCTTCATTTACACCTTTCTATTTAAATGTGATCCTTTGATTTAGCTTCTTCTTCCCCTTCTGTCTTTCTCTGTCTCATCTCCATCTAACTCCGACTTCTCTCTGCTTTTCCCTCACACTCTCTTTCTCCCTCTTTTGTTCGGTGCCAGGTCCTGGTGGTTGGTGGTTCCCTCTCTCCAGATGGCCCACTCTGATCATTTATTGATGACAGGAGAACAGAGGAAGGCCTTCCCAGCTGGTGCTGCCTGGCACTCCTCTCAGTGTATGCACACTCATTCACACCCACAAATAAACATGGGCATTCATATTTGAACAATGACGAGTCCTCATTCATGCAATTATTCATATAGATTCATGGAGTTGCAAAGGCAGACACATGCAGATTAATTTTGTCCCTTTGTCTTCTTTTTTGTGTTGTCACATGTTTCTGCATTGGCCTCTTCTACTGTCAGAAATGATTCTGTTCAGCACTTTAGCACCCTCTCCCTCCCTTAGTCCCTCTCTTCCTGCCTCAAGCGCTCCTTCTTTCACCTCCTGCTGTGGTGTTACTGACTCTGTCACACAGGAACAGACAGAAGGATAGACAGAAGGTGGGAGAGGGAGAAAATGCATGGAAGCAGTGTGTAACATTTTAGTGTGTAGTGAAGTGTTGCAGTTTGTAAGAAAATGTTCTTTTTTTGGGGGGAGGGGGAGTGTTAACTTCATAAAATAATGCTGACAAGGATAATTCACATAAGCTAACTTAACATTTTTTATTCATACACCTGAAATAGGTTTTTTAAACTGCAGTTCTGAAAGGAGCTAAACTGCTCCCTGGATTATTTTTCATCTTTATTGATTTCTTAATCACTAATTATGTGCTTATGTATACATCATAAAACACTTTGGTTTCATGGGTTTTGATCAAATATTGAACACAGTGAGTGTCTTCATTCTTTCTCAGTGTTTAAAGATAATTGAGATAGTAAACACAATAAAAACATGACCTATGTTTTAGCTGCAGTTGGAATACTGAATTGGTGTGAATATATTGTGTATCTAAACAAATTCTAGATTCAAAATTCAGAAGTTTATTATCATGACATAAGAATACAGCATATAATGAAATTGCAGAAATACTTCCAATATTCTACCTACTGAAAATCAATGTAGGCAGGTAGGAGAAAAAGGTAAATTATGGACCAAAATGAAAATGTCGGAGTGTGCAGTCCACAGTGATGTTGTCCTTTTTGGATATGCGAACATACTGGTACAATTTGGTTTAAAAATTCTAGAGGCCCATTTGGATGAAATCCCCAGATCCAATAGAAAACTATCTAGTTATTTTGTCAAGGGACTGCTGATAACCTATGCAATTTATGTGGACGGATTTATTGAATCTGCTTTGGGAAGGATGTAAGCAATAAACCCCACTGGTGATTTCGCTGCAAAAGGAAAAAAAGGAAAAATAAGGCAGATGATCCACAGTTAAAGTGAATGCATTGGAAGCTTTGTTGCTTCCAATGATTCCCCTCCATGGTCCCATTTTCTCTGCCTGTGCTGTACATTCACTTACTGAGCTGTGACAGAATGTCAGAGCACTAAAGTGGACCACAGCACCTTTCTGATTTCCTGTTTTTCCTTGACCAAATCTCCTGTCATCTCTCCACAGTTCTTTTTCAATCAGAAAGTAGCAACAGTTAAGATGGGTTTCAATATTCATAAATAACATTTGGTTAACATTTAGTCAGAAAAATACAAAATTTAGATGTTCTAATTTCTTCCAAAATATATTGCCGTTCTCCTGACATAGTCTGGTGTACAACAAAAAACTAATTACCTCTTCTTTTGCTTTTGCATAAGCTGCTTTATGTCAGTCATCTATACGGACCTTTGTGAAAAAAATATTAAAATAGATGACGAAGTGGAATAGGAGTGCAGACTATTCAAACAAAACACGTGTTGCAGAGACAAGTGAAAAGAGGTCCCTCAACTCTTGCTGCTGCTAAAGTAAAACTAGTCTTGTCTATCATGTGGAAAAGTAGTTTGTGGAGGTGCAGACCAATTTTTTTGTTTTGTTTTGTTTATTTCCAGATCACTTCTTATCCTCTAACCAGTGTTTTTGTTCATCCAGTCCTGTATGGCCATACTTTTGTTCTGCATTTCCTCTCCCAGTTGTGGTGGTCCAAAAGTTTTCATGAGATATGTACAAGCAAAGTCAGAACGCTATGAGATGTTAAATCCTCAGCGGCGAGGCAGCTTTCAAAGTTATTTTAGAATTGAGTTACGTGAAGGACACAAGCATGCATGCTTCTGCTTCCTGGGATCCAGGGAGACTTCCCCACCGTTCTTTTCCTTCCAAACTTTGGAGAGAAAAAAAAAACTTACCCACTTAATATCCGGGTAAAAAAGAACAGAGACACTGTGAGTAATATTTTTTTATACATGTCTAGGTTTTATTATACTTTGCAGCGCAAGGCAAAAACATGTGTGTGCTTCCTATAACTGTGTCATAAATAGCCTGAACTGAGCATGCTGTGACTTTGAAGTCACACATGGGAGACCTTTGTGATATACAGCTGGCTTCAGCTAGGGTAACCCAAGAGACACATAAAAACACACACATGCAACATTCACACAAATTAGTATGTTCCATCATACATCTCACACACAGACAACTTCTTTAATACCCCAGAGGTACTATTTGGTGGTAACACACATTGTTGCACACTAGGAGGGTCAGTGTATCTCTAGAGCCCTGGAAGATAAGTGAACAAAGAAGATGAATCAAGCAATAAATAAAGGCAATTGAGTCTCTTAATTAGAATTAATCCAAAAATAAAGACTAATTTATTTGTTCTATATCCAATGTGCTATATTTGAAGCTCAGCAATGATAGTATTTTTCTTTGCTTTTTTAATTACAAGTTTACATTTGATATAAAGCATGTGTGCAATATTATAGACAATCCATCTAAATGCAGTTTACCCCAGAACCCATCATTAAAAGGCCGCATTTAGTAAGCACTTGTAAATCCTAATAATGTATCAATTTGCCAATGCGTCCCGTCTTTGGGTGACGTTATGTGCCAGAAGCACTGCATGGTAGAAAAATATGTAGTAATTTGTGCAAATTCATTCATCAAGACCATGCAAACACTCCTCTAGGTGGCACCGTCATCATGTGGGAAGATGATAGGCTGTTATGTAGAAACTGCATGTGCAGCAGCAGTCAGTGACTCATAACACAAAAATACTTGAGCAGACAGAGAATCTGTTCAGTCTGGGGATAGCAATGTTTCAGATTTGTGTTCTTTAAGCTTTCCATTACTAAATCAGGACTTGAATAAAGACAGAACCTCCCTAATATGAAAATGACATATATATACAGTATAACTATGCTCTGCCTTCACACATGGAGTGAGCATGTTATACCATAAAAACCAGCTGCTGAGATATTGGACTAAATATGTGACAACAAGGTGCCACTCCTGCATTAGGTTGCAGAGTTTGGTTACAGGAAACATCTGCATGCCTGTGAAAAAGATAATAGATTTATGCAGAGGCTGAAGACAACTCACTTTATGTGCATGTGTGTTTTTCCACACACAGGTGGACAGGGACTGGGGACAGCCTTCACCTCTTTGTGTTTTCATATCTTCATAGGTCACTATGTGCCTTATAGAGAGAGATATATGCCTGTATATGCAAATAAACATGACTTAGGAGGATCATCTGTTTCTGTGAACATGAAAGTATATATGTGTGCATTTCACACAGACATGCACAGGCTCTCACTTAAAAATAGGAATTTCCTTTTACACTCTACGGAGCTGGAGAGCACTGAATAGCACAGAGGCCTCACTGTATGCACAAAGCCAACGGTACATTCCTTTCTGTCCCATTGGACCTTAAACCACAGCATATGGACAACTCAAACCTGCCTGAACAGTGCTGGTTTCTAAGAGTGTGAGAAAGTGTGGGAGATGAATATGACCTCAAGTGATCTGTGTAAGCAGGCAGTTTTCTGGTATTTTAGTTTTATCTTGATATTTTCATTGAAATTTTTAACATTTTATTCATTCTTTCTTGTAGTTGATAAATCTGCATAACATGTAAACTATGCTGTGTAAGGTACTTAAGAATTCTCTTGTTTGATAAAATACCTGGTATGCCAGACGCTTTTAGTCTGTTGCTCAAACTTTTATGACAGCATTACCAAAGCTGGCTGTGTAATGTCTGTTTGAATATAATCATCAATAAAACATGTCTCAGAGAACATACTTTACTGCTGCTTGAATAAAATCTGTAATATGCACTGTCATGCTTTAGAAATAGTTTTCTGGATTGTGATGGAAGATAAATACAAAAAAGAAAACTTGCAGTGAAAAAAAAAACCTTTTGTGGTGCCATGTGGAGATTAAAAGAAAGAGAGGTAGAAAAAGTCTGCATGAGTGTGCCTAGACACAGACCGTTAGAGAGATCTGAACAGGCAAATGAGTTATAGTGGACTGCTGATGGTTTCTGATCTCGCTATGTCTTGCTGTGACTTGCAGGTTTGGAGCAGCATCATAAATAGTTCAGCCGCTTCATTAAAGACATTGAACACGAGGTTAGGATCCACTGCTGCTAACTGAATGAGGATCTGTTGGAGATGTTTGACAATTGAAGTGCAGTTTTTCTAATGGCCTTGCCAAATCTTTCAATCAAGAGAGAAACTGAGTGGTTTAATTGCACTTGCAGACATAAGTTGGAGATATGTGTTTGAACACAGTGAGAAAATGGCTCACACTCTTCAACCTCCCAGCTGAGGTGCTGTTTCTGGCCATGCTTCTTTGTTGCTGTAAGCACATTCTTGAACAGCCTTTATGCTTCTACTTTTGACATTTCAATGTGATGCTTTTGCTTCTTCCTCTCAAATCTACATTTAGTCACATTATTGTATATTGTACTTTGATGGAACAGAGGAAACATAGTATATTTCAGTTAAATGATGGCAGCCAAATAAAGATAAAATATGATCATGAAAACATGCTAGTGCAGATTCTTAATCATCCAGGTCGGGTTAGTTCTAAAAATCTTGAATAAAAGGCAACTGAGTTTTTCTTCTGAACTCGACAGTTTACATTTTTGTCAGTCATTCAAGTCAAATGTACGTCACCTGTCCCTCTTGTGAGTGGTTTTTGGTCTTTTTATTGCCTTGCACTTTGGGAAAGAGCATCTCTGGAATGTAGGTGTTAGAAACTACCTCCTACAAAAACCAACAGGGCAGAACTCATTTCCTGTGTCAAAGGCCATAGTGATGGACCTCATCACTGCTACTAAATTAACATTAAAGAACGAGAACATAGCTGGGACAGAAGCAGAACAACAATGAAGAATGAAGAATGAAGGTAACAGCAATTTACAGCGCAAAAAACACACCTCCATCCAACCTGAGACAGCAGAAAAGGAAGCCAGCAAGCCTCCCTCAGAAGAGACAAAAACATCACCATTTTGCTAGCAGAAAATGGAAGATGCACGATGGTTCTCAACAGAAGGGACCTACCACAACATGGGCTACACAGTACACACAAGAAAGAAGCACCAATTCAAAACCATCTGTAGCAGCAGAATCACGTCGCTACCATGTTAGCCCCTCTTTAAGGAAACATTTGACATCACATAAAGAGCTTTACCGATTTTATCAATAAAGCTGAAGATCTGAAAACTGGCTCCAGACCCCAACGTTGTGTCATTTGATGTCACCTGACTTTTCACTTGCATACTTAGTAAACGTTAGGAAGGGAGGCTGTCAGGAAACAGTTGCTTCAAGATTCAATCCTTAAATTGGTCTTGTCATTTATCTCCCAACCAGAAACCTCTGCGCTGTGCTGGACCTTGGCCCTTTCCACCACTTATTTCAAATACAGCGTTGGCTTGTCACTGACAGAAACACACATGTGCCATTGGTTCTCCAGTGTCACGCATTCTTGCCAGTCTCAATTCCTACAAGGTTACAGAACCAAGCCACTGGTTCAGATATGTGGAGGACACTGGGGTCAAAATACATACTCAAGAAAATAGAGGGCTTCACCAAACACATCAACTCAGTGGATAGCAGGATCAAGTTCACCAGAGAGGAAAAATAACAAGCTGCATTTTTTTTTGAAGTCACAATGCTGAGGTATATTCATCAACGGAACACCTGTCAGCTAGAACTGAAGAAGTCTTTCACATGGATACGGAAAAACATCACGAGAACCAAGAAATGAAGCCATTTTGCTTCCTATTAAAGCTTTTTAGGATTATTGAAAGCTTTGAATTGTTGTTATAAAGGGGAAGTGTACTTTGTTCTAGCTTCTTGATTTTGTCTACAGAACAAAAATCAAGAGGTACAAAGTGAGGCTATTATGGTCATACATGTAGGTACACTTTGCTTGCAGAACTTAAATCTTTACATTCAACTGACAGAAAAGCAACAAAGGCAACAAACCATGTCTAACAAGTGCTCAAGGACTCGGTCATCACTGATGTTGTTTATCCAGCTTTTAGTGATAGTTATAGTGATAGTGGCAGGATATAGTTCAGTCTTTTTGTTCTGCATTTAAGAATCATTAACATTTGGTCAAGTGGGAAGAAAATTGAATCTCATTCATAAAAGAGTGTGAGCCATGATGAGTCAAACTCATTTAGCTACCTGAAATAACTGTCTGGTGTACGAGGATGCTACTCAGTGACTCCCCAGTCAGCCAGCTAAATCAATCATCAGTTAAAGGCAGAGCAGTTTTTGTTCTTTCTCACATAGACATCACACTTGTGACAACAAAGTAAAAAAGAAAAAAGAAAAGAAAAAAAGACAAAGTTTCATCCCATGGTAAAAATCCATTGACCGAAAAATAGAGGCAACACTGTGTGCTGTCAAATGCTTGTGAAATTCCCTGTTGACTGGTAACCAAGGAAGTCTATATGATGGTGTGGCGTAACATGGGGTTGATCATGTGTTAAAGGCCAAGTCCCAATCTTTTCTTAATCCTAACCTGGTAATTTTGATTAATTTAACCCTTTCATGTAGGTTTAGTGTCTGATTCTTAACAAAGCCTAACCCTAATCAAGTAGCCTAAGCAACAGAGTTGAACCTACAGAAAGGAGTGAATGAATGACAGGAAATAATTTAACAGAATAAGTCTATCATATACTAAAAACCTGAAACTGTTGCTTCTTATTCTGTGTCTTTTTTTATCCTCCTCTACAGCCCTCATACAAGGGAAATGTTTCTTGTTCACAAATAACCACTTCACAATGATTTCTCCTATTGTCATGGAGTAAAGCTTTATCGGAAATACTCAGATGAGTTCAATATCCAGTTGAGTATAAACCGTATTTTGAACAATCCACTTGCCACATACCTAAAAATGTTTGAAGACCAACACCCCCCCCCCCCCCCAACCCACAAATGTTGACAGTTGTTACATAAGATGTGATTTCTTTACCATTTCAGATACATGTGTATTTAATTTCAACAAAGGAGCATGTTTAATGAGACAGCACGTCAGTCCCATGATAGATGTCAGGTTCTGCTACTTGTGTCGAGGAGCTTTTTTTTTTTTATATAGTTTTCAAGAATACACTAAGGTCTGTTGGCGATGTTATGCATGCTGGGTTAGACAGATTAAAACAAAAAGGTGTTTGAGGGACATCTCATTAAGTTCCAATACAACACTGCACAAAAATCCAACATAACTCTTTAGTTCTGCTGCTTATCTGTCTTAGCCTCTTAAACTTCACTTATACAGTTATATAAGGAAAAAAGATCAGATCTACCCGAAGATACAGTATATCCGATTATCACGCCCACCAAGGCTCTCTGACTTAAAACGCTGTGGCAGATAATCTTACAGCAGTTCCTGTTACATGGCATGGTGTCATGCTTCGACTTAACATCACAACTTCAAAGTTCATGTCTTATAATCTCTATGGAAAGTGATCAGAAACACACAGATCTATCCATTTCATGGCAGCATTATATCATCTTACTGTCTCTTTACCAGAAACATCCTTTCAGCCTAATGTTGGGAACAGAATCATGTGCCAACTAAACCGGGGATGCAAGGTGTTGATCGACATATTGTTTCACTGATCCCTCTAAATGCTTCGGCATCCATATACAAATCCACAGTCTAGATACACCTATTTTATATTTCTACAGTATTTTTCTTCATGTAAATTAGTCTAATATCTCACACATTTTTGTATGTTTATCATTCCATTAAAACTGTAGCTCCTATACATATCTAGACATCACAGAGCTTACAAAATGTACCAAGAATGTTTGGCATTATTACTGCTACATCACAGTGATATAGCAGTCTTAAAGGAGGTGTCATAAATGCTGGAGAGATGAAGAAGTAGGACAGTGTGAAGTCAAATAAGGCAATTGGTTCTCATTGTGAAATAAAAAAATATGAGTAGTTAGTGATATTATGTATTTGCCCTGAACTATTCAGACAAGCCAGAATTTAAGGGGGGCGGGGGATTTCTTTTTCTCAGCAAAAACTATTTCATCAGCAGATTCCAGGATAATGTGAAATGGGCAGACAACTCATTTTGCCGTCCATCAGCACTGGACTTTATAAGCCAACTGCAACAGTAAGCAGGCTGGCTTCACTACTTATTCCAGTACAGTATATGGCAGTGTTACTCTGTAAGTCCTCCAGTAAACCAGATTTAACAGCCATGCAGCCATTGGTCAACAGGTGGAGCTCTTCCACACGAGACAGACAGCAGACAGTTGGAAAGCATGACCCACTGTGAGGTCTTGACTTCAGTCTGCTAGGGCTCTTTTGCGAGACAGGTGGGCGTGATGTCAGTTTATGTATTACCTTCCACAGTAATTTATTGCAGAGCTTTGCATACATTTGTTTACAGCTGTAGTTTAGAATAGCTTGGGGGGGGGGGGGGGGGTTAATCAAGCCATTGAGAAACGCATCCGCAGCAGTTTTCCTATGTACACACAACCTGAGGGTGAAGATCCAGAGTTGAGTGACAACGCTGTGGGACATATGACCTGAATGAGATAAGCATGTGGTGGATTCTACTTTTAATTAAACAACAGGGAAGTGAGTAAAGAAACTATGAGGTGGGAAAAGAAGACCAATCCAAATGCTTCAGAGTAAATTTGTCGCTACGAAATATCTTTTACTGGCGTGTACAGTATACCAGTCTGCAACTACCAACAGTAAACATGTTCAAACCACTATGCAAAGCTAAAACCTGGTGTTAGCTTTCAACACTGAAATTTAAATATAATGATACTTTTTATTCTTTACCTTTTTGTATTTTTTGCTGAAATCACTACTGACTATATGCACAGACACTATTTGGATTGTCTCTGTTGACAAAGCCACATGGGAAAGGTAAAGTGTGTATGTGTGCGTTCGTGCTCGTGAACATGGGAATCAGCTCATAACCCATCATGTTTATGCATAATATTCCCACTGTTCCTGTCTGCCCGTAAATGCCTTCAAAGCTCTGCTTATCTTTTTCTCTCTTTTTAATGCTAAGACCACATAGGTGAGAACAAAAGTCCAACTTTTATACAGTTCTTGTCCAAATCGTAGTCTTCACAGAGATGCAGAGTTTGCATGTGTGCTTGTTTGTATCTTTAAATTGTCATTTTGGCAACAACAAGGGCTGAGTTTAAACCAAGATCCTAGAAAGAAGTTTGGAATCTGTCTTGGCTCTCCTGTTCAGCGGTGGTTGGTCCTATCACTCACACATACAGAGCTGGGGTGGGAACAATATCAAAGAGATAAATACCTGCAAGGCACTGCAGCCTCAAGCCCAAAATTGATTTGCAGAGTGAAAGAAAAAGAGAAGTAGTACAGGAGGAAAAAAAAAGAGAACACATTAGTTTTCAGGTACAGGAAACGGAGATACTGAGAGAGCATGGTTGATGCACTGTAGGATATATTTTCGCAAACCCAGCTAAACCAAAAGCTTGTTAAAATAATATGGTGCTTGTTAAATCATACTTTTCCTTCTTGGGGGTTTTAAGGATTTAAGGATTAACAGGTCTTTCTGTTCTATCCCTCTTGATGCTTCACTTGTGCTAATTTCAGCCTTGAATTCTAAAACTTAATTCGACAGCAGAGTTTTTTTTCCTGTTTTTTTTTTTTCCCTTACATTATTACCCACATCTATAGTGCTTAAGGCCGAGTCAATTCAATAAAAGCATGCAGATTTGGACTTATAATGCTAATGTTTAAACACTTTTTCTTTGTCTGTTCTGGACAACAAACCTGGTCCTATTCTCTTTCTCCTTATTTTTCTGTGGGAACATAAGTGATGCGCAGGTGTGAAGTCCCCATGTGAGACAAATATCTTAAACTTGAGTTTCAGGATCAGAGAACACACTTCTTGTTTGAGTCAGTGTGCAGTGAAGTGCTCATCACGGAGTGGTCATGGTTACAGGGTCTGATTTTGAACTTTACCTGTAAATATCACTCTTTCTCACAGACTCTAGAGAGTTTTCTTTCTTTATGCTGGTGTACAGACAAACTCACAAAAAAGTAAAAAAAAAAAAAAAAAAAAAATAAGAAGACCTGGGGTCCGTGTCTAAGTACAACTTGCTTCTGTTGATGCACTTCTGTTGGTGAAACTGAATTCCTCCTTTGAAAGGTAGATTGAATGTGATTATGACACAAGATGAGTGCTTCTGTAAACTTGATTGTGGGTTAGTCCTGAATAAATGAAATCTAATTCCATCATAATTGTCAGTCCATATTGCCTCACTATGTTATAGGCAATATTAGCTGAACACAACCCAGTGTGATCAAATCCACATCTCTTGCTTTCAGTCCGAGCCAGAGAAAAAAAGTTCACTATCATGCTAAGTTAAACACTAGGGCCCTGATCGTACATTTCCCGCTAGCCGCTACACACTAACGGTACCCGCAAATTGCGGATTTAGGAACCTCAGCTAACCGCTAATGCAATCTTCTGCTCCCGAAAGCCACTACCCATTATGCTGACTCACTTACTTAGATTGTAGGTGTAGCAATGGGCGTGTCTTTTGCCCTTTCTGGAAACTTGGTACCTTGCGATTGTGGGTTGTGGGTAGCGGGTGGTCAGACCACCCGCAACCAGCATGTCAGCGCGTACAAGAGCGCGTCCAAATGGCATCAATGTGCGTCCACCTGGTCACATGTGGACGTGCACAAACGGCTCTAACTCTCGATTTAACTCTTGTATAAAAAACATGATTTGGCCTGTTGAACCCCTGAGAAAATGGCAGAGATCATCTTAAACGGCTTGCTCACCAGTTAAACCATAGACCACCAGAGCGTGTTTACTGGGAACGCCCTGACTATCTGGGACTTTCAGGTTGCCGATAGGAATTGTCTGTGTAAGAGTATTTTTATGTATATATCAGTGCAGAGGAGGAAGGAAGCGGAGGAAGCTCTAAAGCAGAGTCCCAGATGAGCTGCGCATGAGAGCTGCTCCAATCTGGATGAAAAGACACTCCATAGCGGTTTGTGGATAGCGGGTGGTGGTTTGTGGGTAGCGCAACCTGCTCTTAAAGGCAATGGCTACTGATGCACTGATTGGTTTAACAGGTGGAACGCCCTAACCACTCCTATGCATAATATAGCAGGTAGCGCAGGTGGGATAGCGGGTTTAGCAAGGTGGAAGATTGCTTTCTTTGCGGGGGAACGCCCCTCCCGCTACCCGCTATCCCTTAATAGCAGCTTTAGGAGATCTGTCGAAAGATCGGGCCCTAGCTCTCTTTCTTTTTTTAAATTTTGTTTCCTTCTCATGCTTCAGAGACTCCTGAAGGACATAGTAAATAAATAAATAAAACCGCACACATCTATAAAAAAATATTAACCTCTTCTAGCTTTCTTTTTTCTATGAAACACACATTTCTAGAAACAGCGGCAGGCTTTACGCAGTGCTGAGGGTGAACTTTGAAAGTACTACGGTTCAAAGGCCACCATGACCTTCCAACCTATTCTAGCTTTCTAGCTATTCAACTAATAGGTGTGTGAGCCTGTGTCTGTGTGTGCATGCAAGTGTGTGTGAGGCATCTGTCTCAAAGCTTTACTGTAGCATTGTGGGGAAAGTCTCTACACAGTGCAAAGACACCATTTTTACACTTTTTTTTATTTTGTTGGTTCTTTCCTCAGTAAATAACATGGGTTTGTGTACAAACTTTTCAGCATTGTAACCAAACCCATTTCTCATTCCGCCTGAATAGTTGATTCTATAATTTTCAAAGAAGTTTTTAATTATCTGTTGATATCTGTGGTTCAAGCTCGAATGATTTACAGCCTATGTTGTAGATTACGTAGATGGCCTATGCTGTAGTATACATTTGTATTTTTGCACTGGTTGATCCGTGTTACTTAGCTATAACATCAAAAAGTCTTGCACATAGTCATTTCTTTTTCTATTTGCCTCAAATACTGACAACGTAAAACAAAAGTTCATGGGTGTTTTTAGCTTTGAGTAATGGTGGATTCACACAGCTGTGTTGCGGCAATAGATGGGGGGTGGGGGGGGGGGGTGTTCTTTGTGACAGTCAGTTAGCCTTACAGACTGAGCATGCTCAGAGAGCCTTACAGACTGAGCATGCTCAGACAGCCTTACAGACTGAGCGTACTCAGTCAGCCTTGAAGACTGAGCATGCTCAGTTAGCCTTACAGACTGAGCATGCTCAGACAGCCTTGCAGACTGAGCATGCTCAGTCAGCCTTACAGACTGAGCATGACTGTCATATCAAAAACAATGAATAAAATTTCGTCCTACTTGCTACACGATTAAGCTGCATGCTTTGAATTAGTCCCACCTCCGTGTACGATCGTATTGGGTAGCTCTGGCTGTGTAGCCACAACTCAATTGGCCGAAGGCGTGCCTATAAAAGTTAAAAATCCCCCAACTTTTGACAGACGTAATGCTATAGACGCAACACACCAAACCCACAATTCACTTTGGCAATTGAAGACATCACCCCATTCAAAGTCTATGGAGACAGACGCAGACAACTCTTGCAACCACGTACATGTCAATCCGCTGTTAAGGGCATTACCCTGTTGGAGAATCATTGACCTGCAACTGTCAGATACAGCAAAGCAGCTACAAAATATAGGCATATGCTCTGTGGAATTTTTTTCATTGAAAGCTTTTTCTTCTTCTTTTTTTTTTTTTTTTTTCAGTGGACAGAGTGCCAATGTGATTTGCCAAAAAGCTTCAGTTTTGTCTCATCCGTCTAAAGGACATTCTCCCAGAAACTTTACAAGACTATGGCCCCGATTGTACACCTCCGCTAGCCGCTAGCCGCAAATTGCGGGTTTAGGAACCTAACTGCTAATGCAATCTTCCACTTCCCTAAAGCCGCTACCCGCTATGCCGACTCATTTACTCACATTGTAGGTGTGGCAATGGGCGTGTCTTTTCCGTTTTTGCAAACTCTGTATCTTGAGATCGTGGGTTTAGGGTAGCGGGTAGTGGGTTGTCTGACCACCCGCTACCCTAAGCCTGTGATTACAAGATACCAAGTTTGCGTAAAGCTCAACCCGCATGTCGGCGCATAAAAGAGTGTGTCCAAGTGGCATAATTGTGCATCCACCTGGTCACACGTGGACGTGCACAAATGGCTCTACCTCTCGATTACGCATCACCGTATTACTTGCATACGTTTTTATTCTCTTGAGGTCAGAGGATGTCTGATCAGCAGTTGTGGTGGATGTGGAAATAGTCATGGCCAGACACATCAGTCTGTACAGCTGTGGCATGATCTCATTCAGATGTCTGCTGTGGAGGAAACCAAGGAGATCTTTGAGACATTTGCCCTCACAATCCATCATGTCCTAAATCACAGCCACTTCTGTTTTTAAACAGGTCAGATCATCAAATAGAGCTCTGTGGCTCTGGTGTCAAGCTGGAAAAGGTTGGATGCGGGAATTTATTTCCGATATGTCTGAAGCTGTTGGTGCTCCATAGTGGGTTGTGGGTAGCGCAACCTGCTCTTAAAGGCAATGGCTACTGACGCACTGATTGGTTTAACAGGTGGAACACCCTAACCACTCCTATGCATAATATAGTGCGGGGGTCACGCAACAGCGGACTCCGGAGATGGTTCTGTCCGGACCTGTGACCAATGCAAAAAATAAGTACTGTAGTGTCATTTTCACAGAGCGGTTTTGAACGACCGTGGATATTTACAGCAGGTGCTGCTACTACAGTTTTTATGGTAATCTAGCACTGGTAGTCAGAGACGTAGCTCTGATACTTTTTCCATGAAGCCCACTGTTGTTGAAAAGGCAAAATTGCAAAATGGTAAAATCAGACCTTGGCATTCTGCATGAATACCTTTGGATGTTTTTCTTGGCTCTATGACTACCATCCACAGTATCGTTCTTATCAATACGGGTTAGCATTTCTTATTTCTGCCACATCCTGGGAGGTTGACTACACTGTCATGTGTCACGGTTTTGGGGGGAGGACCCAAAATGCAGAAGATCAGAAGGCGGGTGTGTCCAACAAAAAGTTCTTTATTAAATATAAATGTCCAAACATCTTAACTGGGGTAGTCAACAATGTGCAGAGACACAGCAGGGCAGCAACATGTGGAACAAACAGGAACCAAGACAAAAGGGAAGAAAATGGGATGAACAAACAGCTTGGAGACCTGAAGAACAACAGGATGAAGGAACAAGAGATAACCCAGCAAGGAAGGGGGGAAAAAGACAAGACTTAAATAAACCAAGAAACAAATGAGACTCAGGTGCAAACAATCAGGGAGATGAACAGAAGGAAGTAAAACAGAACTCAACAAGGGAAAGGGTGACAGAAAAGAACACAAGGAACACAAGATAAGCAGACCAAACCAAGAAAACCAAAACCATCAAATTAACCCCAAACCATAACACCATCGACCTAATGCTTCTTAGTTATATTTACCACTGTGGCCAAATGAATGTGAAGACATTGGAGAGTGTCTTAGAGTCCTTTCCTTGAGCATACTTAGTTTTAATTTTCAAAGCTTCTCAGACAACTGTCACCTTAGCTTTCTCTGGTCTATTTGCATGTTTGTTGCACACAATGATATCAGACTACAAAATAGTCTAAATGGACTGTATGGTTTATAAAAATATTGAAGACACTTAATGTTAAATAATTAGTTAAAGACAAGACCATAACACAATAATTTATGATCATATTTTTTAAGGGTACAAACAAATCTCTCCAGGCTATATTTGAATATCCTTGTAAACAAAAGAATTAATCCTTTCTTTTCATTCTTTTTTTTTTTTTTTTTGGGTGTTCTATTGATTTAACTTATTCGGAAATATATGCAAAGTACAGGGGTTGGACAATGAAACTGAAACATTTGTCATTTTAGTGTGGGAGGTTTCATGGCTAGATAAGACCAGCCTGGTGTCCAGTCTTCATTAATTCCACACAGCACCAGTAAGAGCAGAGTGTTAAAGTTCAGTTTTCAGGGTAAGAGCACAGTTTTGCGCAAAATATTGCAATGCACATAACATCATGGGTGACATATCAGAATTCAAAAGAGGACAAATTATTGGTGCACGTCTTGCTGGCGCATCTGTGACCAAGACAGCAAGTCTATGTGATGTATCAAGAGCCATGGTATCCTGGGTAATGTCAGCATACCACCAAGAAGGATGAACCACATCCAACAGGATTAACTGTGGACGCAAGAGGAAGCTGTCTGAAAGGGATGTTCAGGTGCTAACCCGGAATGTATCCAAAAAACATAAAACTACAGCTGCCCAAATCACGGCAGAATTAAATGTGCACCTCAACTCTCCTGTTTCCACCAGAACTGTCACTCGGGAGCTCCACAGGGTCAGAATACATGGCCGGGCTGCTATACCCAAACCTTTGGTCACTCGTGCCAGTGCCAAACGTCAGTTTCAATGGTGCAAGGAGCGAAAATCATGGGCTGTGGACAATGTGAAACACATATTGTACTCTGATAAATCCACCTTTACTGTTTTCCCCACATCCGGGAGAGTTAGAAGCCCCAAAGATGCGTACCACCCAGACTGTTGCATGCCGAGAGTGCAACATGGGGGTGGATCAGTGATGGTTTGGGCTGCCATATCATGGCATTCCTTTGGCCCAATACTTCTGCTACTTGTGCATCACTGCCAAAGACTACCGAACCATTCTGGAGGACCATGTGCATCCAATGGTTCAAACATTGTATCCTGAAGGCAGTGCCGTGTATCAGGATGATAATGCTCCAATACACCCAGCAAGACTGGCAAAAGATTGGTTTGATGAACATGAAAGTGAAGCTGAACATCTCCGTTGGCCTGCAGTCACCAGATCTAAATATTATTGAGCCACTTTGGAGCGTTTTGGAGGAGCGAGTCAGGAAACGTTTTTCCTCCACCACGTACGTAGTGACCTGGCCACTGTCCTGCAAGAAGGATGGCTTAAAATCTCTCTGACCACTGTACAGGACTTCTATATGTCATTCTCAAGACAAATTGACGCTGTATTGGCCGCAAAAGAGGCCCCACACCATACTAATAAATGATTGTGCTCTAAAACCAGGTGTTTCAGTTTAATTGTCTAACCCCTGCATGTTACAGTGTGAAAGACAAAGACAGTGAATCTTTTACCCCAGGAACAAGAGGATAAAAAAAAAAGTGTAAAGCTATGTTAAGTTTTGTTTTGGAAGATGCTTTTTTTTTATCAACTAAAACAGTGTGTGTAATGATGGGATTCTCTTGAATAAGAAACACACAGCACGTTTACCCATAAAAACTAGCTAGACATATTTTTATGTCTTTTGCTTTGAGCTTTTCAATACACTTATTTAGAAAACAATTTGCAAAAATGTTATGTTAATCTCTAGAGTAAGTCATGATTTTTCATTATAAGAGCTGTTTTAATGTTTTTTAAGTCTTGAATTCCATATTCAGTGTAGTGCTCTTGAAAACACAAGCTGGGTTTAAAATACCACTGAAGCAGCCTGATGTGGCAAGCTAATGACATCAAAATGCAGATTTGGAGCTTTGGCTTTGGTACAAAAACAACTCTCACTTCAGTAACAACTTGACAACATGCACACGTATAGGCACATTTACACACACGCACAGTAAGCCCACACATACAGACACACAAGCACAACTGCAGGGGCAACCACTCCTCTACTCACACAGTTTGCACAGTTAAATCAAACTGATTTGCTACCATTGTGAAAGAAAATTAGCATAACAAGGGTGGGATCAAATGAGGTAGTTACAGCTTGAATCATAAATTGCAGACTGAGCAAACGTGCGGCTGCAAATGGATTGTAGTTCACATCAGTATTCATGAAAAGAAAAAAGTAAGCTTAAGATTTTTTTTTTTAATTTCATTTAAAAACCTGCTATTTAAATTTTTGTTGAGCACTCTAAGCAATTGTATGGAATTGCTAGGAATTTCTAGTTTTATGACACAAGGACTCAGCTGGCTTATTTTGCAGCAATGTAAAATTTAAACTTGTGAATATTGATGTCTTAGATTTTTTTTTTACATACTACTATGCATGTATTCATGTGATATATGAATACATGCACTTCATTTTAATTCCATATCGCATTGTTGGCAATAAATCAGAGAGAGACATTCATTCGTCAGATCAGAATCACCTATAACCATGCAAATGTGCAAATGTGCATTAAGTGCATATAAGATGAATGCTTAAAAGGTTACATTATGCAGAGTTAAGGCTGTGATCAGCTCTGACAAGAACATTTTTCTCATGGCACAATCACCAAGTCAGCCCAAAATGAGGTCAGTAATAGTGCACGGTGTATTATGCTAACAGAAAAACTATTTCTCATTTCTATTCACAGAGAACCAAATCTACACAATAATTAATACATTACTATTGAGACAATGTAATCTGCAACACACTAATCATCAAATAAGTTTTGTGTATTGGCTATTATCTTTTATTTTGTATTTTTTCCTAAAATTATTATGCTCTGCAGCATAATAATTTTAGGAAAAAAATTATTAAAATTATTATGCTGCAGAGCGCTCTTTAAAGCCCAAAATCTAAAACATTTCAGACAAAATGGATACTCCGAACAAACAAGGTGATTTTTCCAATTTACTTTCACTTTTACTTTTATCCTCCTCACTTTATGGATTTATTGATTACATTTGTTAATATATAGTTTTTTTTTCATTCCAGGTCTGCCTGGTCACTGCCTGCTAAAATTATCTAAATGTTCTATATGCCTCTTTAATTAAATTGTTTTATGTCAACTAAACACAGGAAGTAAGGAAATTTGTGTTTGGTAGATTATTTCTTTGTTGTAACAATGCTTCGTGGGAATGAATCTTATACTATTGAACACCTACAATGTGAGTAAGGGAGTCGGCATAGCAGGTAGCGGCTAATGGCTAGCGGCTAGCGGGAAATGTACAATCGGGGCCACAATCTCTCCAGCGTGTCCTGGGCCTGCCCGGTGGTCTTCTCTTAATTGGACATACCCGAAACACCTCTCAAGGGAGGTGTCGGGGGGGCATCCTAACCAGATACCTGAACCACCTCAACTGGCTCCTCTCGATGTGAGAGGAGCCATCTATATAGATGTCTCTGGGATATCAACTAACATGCTGACCTGCAGTCTGACCCTCTGACCACCTCATTCCTGCTGCCTCATTGTTAGTGCATACACTAACAATGTACCTGTCATAATATAAGTACATAAAAGTAGTTAATTCTCCAGCTAACGGATAATTACCATTAATACATTTTGTACTATATTGTTTCTTTACTAAAGATTTAATTATTTTTCTAATACAGGGGTGCCCAATCCTGGTCCCCGAGAGCCCCTATCCAGCATGTTTTAGAGATTTCCCAGCTTCCACACACCTGATTCAGATTAATGGTCATTATCAGGTTGTCATCAAAGACTGCACGAGTCTGTTGATGACACAAGTAGCTGTATCATCAACAGACTTGTGCAGTCTGTTGATGATACAGCTACTTGTATCACGGTGTCCCAAAGCAGGGAAACATCTAAAACCTGCTGGACAGGGGCTCTCGAGGACCAGGATTGGGCACCCCTGATCTAATAGTTAATAATATTTGCTCGGAGGAGCATGCTCTGGGTCTCTGAAAAGTAGTTTTGTATTTTAATAGATACAAAAAATTTGAATCGAACTGAAAATTGAACCTGCAAACTAAAGGGGATGTCAGAGACAGGTCGTAAAGTGGGCGTCCCAAGGAGAGGACGCCCCCCAAAAAAACATTTCCTCACCCTGTCAGCACTTGAAGGCATTCTCCTACAGATTTTCAGGACAATATGCAGGATGGGTCTCTGCCTACACAATCTTGAACAAACACCACTCAGCCAATCTCTGGTCTCAGTGGGGCTGTCAGGAGGTCATGGTATGACTGCCCTAGAATGCCAGGCCCATTTGAGAACATGCAGAGGAACTTTATGTTCAAAGATGAGTCCAGATTCTGCTTAAGGCACCCAGATCGGAGGATGAAAATATGGAGGAAGATGCAAAGAATGCTTTGGTGATTGCAACCCTGAAAGAGTAACTTCTTTTGGTGGTGACAGTGTGATGTGCACGCATCTGCCTCACTGGAAAAATGAGGTTTGTCATCATTGGAGGTAATATCAATGTAGAGAGATATGGAAATGAAATGACAGAGAAGATTTGTTACTTTTTTCATGGCCACAACCCCCATACTCAGCTCTGCTGCTCAGTCCACAAATACTTGTTCCTTACAAATATGAAACCATTTAAGAGGGAAGTAATCAGGCTTTCTAACGGTCTAAGTTTTATTGTCAAGATTATTGCTTCTTTTTTTATCAGACATCATAAAGAATGTATGAAATACTCTGTATTCGGTAGTGACAGTTCAGTATATTAAGTAGATCTTAAAAGATTGAAGTGAAATCAAATAAACTACAATTGTCTTTTGCATTTGTTGGTAAAAGGACTCATTAATGTGGAGACCCACAATACACAGATAATACTATGTACTTGGCACAGATAGCGAGATACCAGTTGGAGAGAAAAAGCTGACATGAATAACTTGCATAATGAGTAAGTAAATCAATAAAAAAAAAAAAAGCTTTCTTCAATATTTCTATGTGACATTTTACTCACTAAATATTCAATATGCTGAATTTGGAAAGCTTCAGTGGCATAAGAATATGAGGTTATTGAAAAACACATTCTGACTTCCAGTCATGACCAACACCACCAAGAATCCAAATATTAACTCATAAAAAAATGGAACCCAAAACAGAAACTTTGGTCTTAATCAGAAAAGCCTTTGTTTCTCATTCTGCTCCATGGCTGGTAGAGACGTTTTCCTGAATGTAATTAAACTTGAGCCTGTAAGGATAAAATGTGAGCTTGTTAATATGTTCTGAGTGTAATGAAAAAATAAAGACAAAGAATAAAATACACACAAGTACAGCTTCCCATTTATTGCTTTAGAAATTATATTGGATCTAATAAACCAGAGCTGTGATCACACTGCAGAATAACATTAAAGTAGAAAAAAAAAACACCTGGAAAGTGACGGACAGAAAGAGTAAAGCTAGAGGTGAACTGAGGAAGGGATTAAGAAGTGGAGGATAAGGGGAAAGCCAATGGTAATATGATGAAGAGAACTAGAGTTAGCCTGTGGATGTAACTGAATGCAGTAAACATGCCAGAAGACTTGCACTGACATTAGAAAGAACAAACAAGAAAATTACGCAAAAGTCATCATCTGTCTTTGTATTTCACCCCAACTAATAAATCTCAATTAAACCATCGTGCATCAAGCCAAGGATTCCATGCTGAGCTTGATTAATGAGATGTAGCAAACCACCATGTGTTTATTAACCTAGAATCAGTCACTGAAGACAAATGGGCTGTCTTTTGAGTTAGGTGGCATTCAGCAGACAAGGGCAGACAACTGCACAACTCCAGTTTGTGTTTTGGTTGAAATGCACAAATTAAAAGCTAAAGTAAATTAAATTAAACCATTGCTATATGATCTCATTGAACTAAATACACAAGCCTCTGAAATGTGCTGTTTTTACCTGTCTTTATTTTAACTTGAGGGATTCATTTTGCTATGATATAAATACAAAATTATGTGATACAGCATAGATATTTAACCCCTCTATTTGTAAGGACTGACACCACCTTTTTGATGTTTTTGCCATTTAAAAACAGAGCAATTATTCAGTCGCTCATTCATTCTTTCTACAGCCACCATACTCAAACTTTTGGTTCAATCAGTTTATATACAAATTATAATCCTCACTTCAAACAAAGAGGCCAATACTACCTGGAGACAGGATTCAGAACTATTGCTTTACAAATCCTGAAGATACTTGTCATTTTCCTCCCTATAACTACAACTCAAAATCCCAAAAAGTTGGGATGCTGTGTAAAACGTAAATAAAAACAAAATGCAATGATTTGCAAATCTCATAAACCCATATTCTATCCCCGGTAGAACATAAAGAACATATCAGACGTTGAAACTGAGACATTTTACCATTTCATGGAACATACTAGCTCATTTAGACTTCGATGGCAGCAACACATCTGAAAAAAGCTGGAAAAGGACAATGTTACCATTAAATAGCATTTCCTCTTCTTTTAAATCCTGTCTGTAAACGTCTGGGAACTGGGGAGACCAGATACTGGACTCCAGTAACTGGAGTTTTAGTAGATGAATGTTGTCCCATATTTGTCTGATGCAGGATTCTATGGAGCGATAGGAGTGCCACATTAATAAATAAATAAATAAATAAATAAATGTGGAAATAAAAAGAGAAATAAATTAATAAAAATATATATGTGGAAATATAAAGAGAAATAAATAAATAAATAAATGTGGAAATATAAAGGGAAATAAATAAATAAATGTGGAAATATAAAGAGAAATAAATAAATGAAAAGGAAAATCATCTTTAATTTTCGTATTGCATTTGCTTTTCCTTTTTGGCACTCCTGTGACACAAGGATAAAGCAATGACAAAACGCTTGGTGGCCTGAGCTGTCAATCAAATGGCTCTGGGCGGGGCTTCCTGTCCAGGATGGATAGTCGTTCCCTGATCACTGGATTTCTGCCTGGCGGTATGGACGCTAACTCCATAGACATATATAGAGATAGACGCCGCATTGGCTGTTTGGAACGAGAAATGCGGCCGCCATCTTGGACCGGTTATTCTCTGGGATTATAACCGTAGTAGTATTACCGTACGTCGAGTCGCAGCACAAGTGAGAGAACATGCCTGAACAGATGGAGATGGATCATCTTCAACAAAATCTTAAACAAGGTGTACCATGTCTCCACAAAACAGATTATTGAATTTTATGAGTGTGTTCATCTGGCCAATTAGGCTGTCTCCTCTCATAAACCTTCAGGTTGTGACTGTGATGGAAGTCTTTGACTCATCTGCTTTAAAATACAGATGCATGTTACTGTCCATAAAAAAAAATAGAAGGAATGCATTATGTGGATAGTCTTACTTAATTTTGAACATAAATCTTTTGAAATTCTTCAGAAAACGCTCTCCTTTAACATCACTAATCATGTATCCTGGCAAACCTTTTTATATTGCTAAACTAAAATTGGACTTATTTAATACAAAGGCATTTTTTGAGATTTCTCACAGATTTTTTTTAACATCCTCACCTTCAAGTGATGATGGAAGCGAGTATTGTGAAGGAATGCTGTGTGTGTGTGAGTGAGAGAGAGCGAGAGATAGAGAGCTTCAATTGATTAAAATACCTTTACCGTCACTATCTGTTTCTGCTTCTCTATCATACTTATAATGTGTGATTTGCAAAATTCCTATCATCGCCTACACCTCATACAGTTACGGTTGCGCTTTTGTCCAAAATGACATCTATGCAAAACAATATAATAGCCTACTTAAATGTAACAGGGGACAGATTGAGATGTTGGTCAGATTATAGCTAATAAGGAGAATAGCAAAAATGAACGTCAATTCAGTCAATAGCATAATGAAATAAACAATAAAAAAATAGGGAAAACAGCAATAATAAACTGTCAATTCAAGCAAAATATAACAGCATGATAAGATTAGCCTACATTAAGGAGAATAGCAGTAGGCTAATGAACAGCAATGTCAAATTAATAAAAAGCCTAATGAAAATGGAATAAAACTATACAAACCATAAGGCATTAAAAGTGCTAAATTAACTAAGTCCATGTTGTAGCCTAAGTCTTTAGACCCTCTTAAAAGACCCTACTTAAAAGGCTACTAGCCTATAACAGGAACGGAGATATTCATTATATTACTAAGCTCACTATCAATATTAAAATACGCCAAACCATGTGTCATGTATCAAAGCTACATTTATGACCTTTGCAGCAAAAGAAAAAAAAAACACGTGAAAATCAGTTTGTTTCGTGAGGTATGATTAAATACATTGACAGCACACCTGCCAAACAAATAACACTGAGCGGAGTGGGTGACCGGTGCAAGATGGCGGCCCCAAATCTCGTCAGCGCCAGTAGGGAGTAGCGTTCGATGCGGCGTCTATCTCTATATATGTCTATGAGCGCCCATACCGCCAGGCAGAAATCCAGTGATCAGGGAACGACTATCCATCCTGGACAGGAAGCCCCGCCCAGAGCCATTTGATTGACAGCTCAGTCCACCAAGCGTTTTGACATTGCTTTATCCTTGTGTCACAGGAGTGCCAAAAAGGAAAAGCAAATGCAATACGAAAATTAAAGATGATTTTCCTTTTCATTTATTTATTTCTCTTTATATTTCCACATTTATTTATTTATTTCCCTTTATATTTCCACATTTATTTATTTATTTCCTTTTATATTTCCACATATATTTATTTATTTCTTTTTATATTTCCACATATATTTTATTATATATTTATTTCTCTTTATATTTCCACATATATTTATTTATTTATTTATTTATTTCTCTTTATATTTCCACATTTATTTATTTATTTATTTCTCTTTATATTTCCACATTTATTTATTTATTTCTCTTTTTATTTCCACATTTATTTATTTATTTATTTATTAATGTGGCACTCCTATCGCTCCATAGGATTCTAGCTGCTCAACAGTCCTGGGCCTTTCAATGCCACATTTTCTTTATTTTATGATGCACTGAATGATTTCTATTGGTCAAAGTTCTGGACTGCAGGCAGGTCAGTTCAGCACTGAGACTCTTGCAAAGCCCTAATGTTATAATAGATGCAGTTTATGGTTTAGCATTGTCTTGCTGAAATATGCATGACCTTCCCTGAAAGAGGCATTGTCTGGATAAGAGCATAATATGTTGCTCTAAAGGATTACTGTACTCTTTAGTATTGATGGTATCTTTCCAGATGTGTTAACTGCCCAAGCCATCAGAGATACGAGCTTTTGAACTGTATGCTGAAACAAGCTAGATGGTCCCTCTCCTGTTTAGTCCACAGGACACAGCATCCATAGTTTCCCAAAAGAATTTCAATTATTGATTCATTTGACCACAGAACAGTTTTCCATTTTGCCTCAGACCATTTTAGATGAGCTTTGGCCCAGAGAAAATGGCTGTATTTCTGGATTATAATCACATTTGGCTTCTTCTTTGCATGATACAGGTTTAACTTGCATCTGTGAATTGCACACTGCACACAATTGTAAACTGTAAACTGTAAACCTCTGGAAGCGTCTGAGCGCATGCAGTGATGTCCAGTAGAGACTCATGCCCGTTTTTAATGCGGTGCTGCCTGAGGGCCCGAAAATCACGTGCATGCAGTTTTGACCTTCAGCCTTGTCGCTTGCACACAGACACTCCTCCTGATTCTCTGAATATTTTGTTGATAGATGGTGGGATCTTCAAAGTATTTGCAATTTTACATTGAAAAACATTTTTCTGAAATTGTCCCACAATTCTTAGATGCAGATTGATGAACTTCTCAGCATCTTTACATCTGAGAGGCTCTTCTTCTCTGAAATAATCATTTTATGCTCAGTCATGTTACTGACCTGTTGCCATTTAACCTAATTAGTTGTCAAAATGTTCTCCCATTTGTTTTTAATTTGTGCCAATTACTTTTCCAGACTTTTGTTGCCCTGGTCCAACCTTTTTGAGATGTGTTGCTGCCATAAGTTAAAATGATCAAATTTTTTTCAATGAAATTATAAAAATATCTCAGTTACAACATCTGAATGTTCTTTATGTTCTATTGGGAATAAAATATGGGTTTATGAGGTTTGCAAATCATTGCATTTTTTTTTACATTTTACACAGTGTCCCAACTTTTTTAGAATCAGGTTTGTATTTGAAAGATAGATACAGTACATCTATGTAGTATACTACAAAGTGTAATTTAATATATAGATGGCACTGGAAACCTCTATGTGAGTGGTGTGAAGATCTCATTGTATTGATGCTTTTTAACAACCACTGACAAATAAACCACAAATGCATAATATGCTCCATTTGTGAAACTATGTATATTTCAACAACAACAAAGAGAAAGGGAAAAGAGGGTGAGAATGGTTGAGGAGGGTGGTGTGGGGAGTTTCAACCTCTTCAGGAGCCCAGAGTCTTTTTCGGTGAGGCACTGTAGAGTCGGCTGGAGAGAGATGGAATATCCTACTGAGCATGGATCGCGGTAATTGCCTCTGTGTCTGTGTATGGGATAGAAAAGGAAGAAAAAGAAAAATTACAAGCATGCATGTGTGTTTGTGTGTGTTGCCAGCATCACCTCCAGGCTGAAATGATGAGCTCATTATTTTTGCTCCCAGAACCCCACCAGCATCTGCAAACAGCAACACACAGCGGAGCACCCTGCAAGTGGGTGTGGAAGCATGTGTGTGTGTGTGTACATGTGTATGTGTGTTCGGGACTGTGGCTTTTTCCTCAGATTTCTGAAACATTTGTAAAAACGATAAGGATAAAGAGAGAGATGGGAGATTTTATAAGATAAAGAGTATGGTAGTAAGCCACTGTAAAAGATACACCCAAGTAAAAAAAAAAAAAAACAAAAAGACAACAACAAAAAAAGATATGGACAGTTGAAAAAGAGCTGCAGTCCTGCTGTCTGCTCAAAGAGATGTCAAACCAGCTTTGTGACTTCATTCATTTTCAAGAAACTGATAATGCAATCAATAAATAATAACAATAAGTACATAATTTTTCAGAAACCTAAATTTTGTGTTTTATTAAGCTTGTAATGAAAGATCAAGATTGGGCATAACTTCCTTTTCCTGTAAGTCTTCAATTTCAGGCAACAGACTCCCTTAAATTATATGCAATCAAAGTTTAAAGTGTTATGTTAGTGTATGTTATGGCTTTATAGATGCGTATGTGTGTGTGCACAGAGAGATTAAAAAAAGGCCACTCTATGTCATGGTGTCTACAGCTTTTTACTCACTCATGTGTAAACACAGACTTTGGTTTGTATATAATGGTTTGTATAGAATGTAGCCCAGCAACCATGTCTAGAGTTGGTTAAAATGCAGTGAATTGACTCGGTTAATGTACACATGCCAAAGATATGACAGCGAGAAGTGCCCTGCCAGAGGATCCCATATATCAACATTTGGGATGTGCACACAAAGACACACACATATATACAGACAAGAGAACAGATCCCTATCATTTTGATAATTAATGCCAACATAATAAGAGGCAGGATGTTGAAATTCAAGACTTTGGGAAAAATAGACATCATATGGCAAAGTTGAGTACCATGATGCAAAACAGACATACACACACCCAGCTGTTCTTTTATGTGTTTTTAAATTTGGAAAAGACTTGCAGAATTTAGTATGTGCATGTGTGAGTGTTCAGTTTAGTGGATCATAGACATAAAGCTTTAAAAATGCATTGCTCAAGACAGGACAGCTGAATAGTTAGATTTGATGTTGATGTTTATAAGTGTGCATATTTTACATATAACATTTATGTTGACGTGCTGGAGCTTCAAGCTGGTCTGTAGACATTTTGGAAATTTTGACATTTTGATACACATTTGTACACATATTTCTGCCATTTCAGCGTGAGGCACTCAAACAAGGTTGTGTGAAGCCTTGGGTCCCCTGGTGTGAGATGAACAGATCTGAGTCTGCGAGAGACTTTGATCTGTGAGAAACTTTGGAATGAAATCAAAAGACAGCGAGTGGCCCGTGTCTGGGAGACAGTGAGAGGCTTGCCCCGGCCCGAGATAAGTGGGTCTGAGGAAAACAGCAAGCCTGTAATTGCACCTCCCTCTGTACATCCACTTCTCAATGCCACACTGGCTTAGGTTCACAACAAGTTCATCACTCTTAATGTACTTCACACAGAAGATAATACAAGGAAAAAAAGTATCGAAAATATGACAAGAACCAGCAAAAGAGTAAAAAATAGACACTACAATATGATCACGTTGAAAATGTCTAAATTTCAGTTTTAAACATGAACTAACTGTAACATGTCATCATATAGACATATAGACATATAGACATGCAGATTTAATCTGCTGAACAGTTATTGGTTGTTGCCGTGTGATTCTGCTCTTTGGCACTTTACATTCAATACAAGACAGATGTAAAGTGCAGGCAGGCTAGTCAAGTACACACACCCTAAAATATAGAATGAGATCTGGCATTGTTCTGCTGAAATAACCACAGGTGCTGCAGTAAAAGACAGTGCCTTGATGGCAGCATATATCTCCAAAATTTCATCACAGATGCTGGCTCTTGCACCATTCACCTTTAACAGCCTGACTCAAAACCTGATGTCAGATTCTTCCCAAAGTGCCCGTGAAACATGGAAAATAAAATCTGAATTGTGAAGTATATAAGAATATTACCAACAAACGTTTTAAAAAATGTTTGCAATATCATACTTTCAGACATCTTTTTTCAGAAAAACAACTTTCTGAAAATAGCAGTCAAAAACCTACTATTAAAAAGGAAAATGTAGATGCCTTCGCAAATGAATAGACTTACATGAATTCGTCCCTTTTTTTAGGTGAAATCATTGAAAATGCTGTTTTTAAACAGCTAAACCAGTTCCTGACCATAACCTACTGTTTTAATATTGTCCAGTTAGTGTACAGAAAACTCCACAGCACCCATACTGCTCCTGGTAAAGTAGACTATGTCCACTTTAACGCAGACATTCTGGGTAGGACAAAGCACAAAACTGCTTTGAAACATGTTTATAAGCCAGAGACGATTTAATGTCTACAGATCATCACATATCAGACAACACAAAATGACGAGGGAAATTCCTCAGGGTTCTGTTTCAGGGTCTCTTCTATTCAACATTTATAGGCTCCAACTTTCTCAGATTATTTAAAGCAACAACATTTGTTACAGTGGTTATGCAGTTGACATACAATGTAGACAAAACCTAATGGCGTTACTCATTAAGTGCTTTGAACAAATAAATAAATACATAAATAAAAATCTGTGTTCAGATATGAACTTCAACAGAGATATCGAGTCAGCCTACTGTCACCTCAAGAGTATCCCGAGGAGTAAAGGGCAGACATCCGACATCCTGGAGAGATTTAGAAAAGCTGCCCCATTCACTTATTGGTTTTGTGGCAGTAGTGGCCTTTATTAATCAGTGGGAGAGACAGGAAATCAGGGCAGAGAGAAAGAACACAGAAGACATGCAGCAAATGGCTGGGAGTTGAACCTGTGACCAGCTGCAGGGGGACTGTAGCCTCCGTACATCAGCTGCCTGCCCTAACCACTCTACTACTGCCGCGGCCCCATTCCATTTATTTTTAGTGGACCTGATTACTGCAACAGCGTATTTACTGGTCTGCCTAAAGGATCGATCAGACAGTTCCAGCTGCTTTGGAACTTTCCTGATGGAGTCCTGACCACAAACAAATGGATCATTTCTCTCTAGTTCTGAGTCCTGTACTGCTGTTGCTCTATAAAACTTTAAGTGGCTTAGGGCCAAAATACACTTCAGATCGTTTGCTCTGTTACCAAGCCTTCCAGGCACTTTAGCTCCTCCTGGAAAGGTTTGCTTTCTGTCCCAGGTGTCCCAAGCTAAACTTGGAGAAGTTGCTTTAAATTTATATGCATCATATATCTGGAGCAAACTTCCAGAGAAATACATGTCTGTTTCCACTCTTGCTCTTTTTATCAACCTTCCTGTTGCCATGCCATTGCATTACACTGGCTGACTTTAATTGATAACTCTAACTACACTATGCCTATTTAACTGTTTCATTTTTTCATCTTTATTGTATATTATTATATTTATTTGGAATGTATTATATGTTATATGTAAGGCACTTTTTGTTCATAAAATGTATGTAAAATGTATTTAAAAAGTATATATATATATATATATATATATATATATATATATATATATATATATATATATATATATATATATATATATATATATATATATATATATATGGATGTCAGCTGCTGTACTTTTTTAAATACAAAATCTATTCTAAAACATCAAAACTCCCTGCCCTCAGGTAGCATGATAACAGCTAATAATTTTGTTGGGTTAAACAGTCCAGCCCTGATTTTCCTGAGTCTCCAACACCAGACCTTTGTATGTGCCGAGCATGGTCAGCATCTGGAGTTGCAAGCCTCATTTACCAGATTTAGATCAGTTATGCTGCACCACAGTTTAGCTGCTAAAAAGTACAGGAACATAAAAAACAGATAGGATCTTAACTAAAAACAAACCCATAAAAATTTCCTCTAACTATAGCCATTATAGTGTTGTATAAGGTTTTGAATCAAAGCCAAAGGGTTGAAGAAGTAAGCATTGTTGCCAGGTCAAAAGTCGCTTATGAAGCACTTTTCACTCAGATAAGGCCTGCCTTTTCTTTTAGGTCTCATATGAAGTAAGAATGGATAGGAAGGAGATGAAAAACCATATGTATGTAGATAAGGAAAGACTTGGGGGGGTGCGGCGGCGTATGTCCGCCTGGAAAAAACAAGAAAAACATTAACAATATTTGAACAACTCTAGGTAAAAAAACTGTGACATGAGAAATGAACAGACATATAAATTAATTAAAGACAATTTTGGATAAAAATAGCATCTATGGAATGTTACCTCAGTAGCATTGTGGTATTTCTATGTCACTGTGTTGTCCTCTTACTGGAGGGGGAAGAAGGGCAGGAAAAATGACTGGGTTCCCAGGTTGCAGACATAACAGCATGGGAAACAATGCATACAGGAGAGGGAAAGAAAGACGCTTGAATGTAATGTCCCTGAAAGAAAAAAGAAAGAAAGAAAGACGTTGCATTGTGGGAAAGTTTCATTAAGCTGGCTGTGTGTCCAGCCATTGCTAAACTGACATGCATGGGGGGAGTAAATAAAGATCTGCTTCCCATGACATAGCAGTCTGCTCCAAGCCTAAGCCAGCCAGACTTGGATTTATGGCCTCTTAATTTTCTTATTTATAGTTTCTTATCACCACAACCACTATGGCCAAACTAATGTACTATTGAATACACAGTATACTCATGAACCAAACCAAGAACACTAGCACACATTTTTCAAGCCAGCATACATAACTAACACCTTAAGCTTTTCTTCATCTACTGGCATCCTCAAAGCCAGATCAACTTTTAAGTGTTGTGAGAAGAATTGGCAGCACAACCAAATTTGGAACATTTGACCACATCAACATATTTTCGTTTGGAATGATGGTTTGCATGAGTAATTAATAAGTAAAGTAAGATTTAGTTTGTCTGTGCCAAATGGAAGTACTAATTACAGGGTGATGTTTGGGGGTTGGTGTGGTTATATGCTGGACAATCTCTTGGCCAGGACCTGTGACTTCCTGAATATTGTCACCACTCCGAGGTTACGAGGCAACCAGCGCAGACTATCTTTCAGGGAGCCAGGTTTTCATTCTTTATACTGTATTCATTTAATCTCATCTTGTATTTGGCAATTGAGATAAAAAGCGTAATTACCAAAAATGGTTAACTATTCTTCTACCTAAGTGGGAGTACAATGAGGTCAGTGTTTCTTATGAAAAACAATGCCCTTTTAGTTTTAGTGAAAATATTTAATATAAGAGGCTGCCTTTTGTTTTAAAAAATGAGCATGTGAGGAAGGAGTGTGGTGCAGGAAAAAGAGCAGAGCAGTCTACAATGTTAGAATGTAAGGTGTCATCACTGAAAGTATCAGTGAGGGTAAGGTAACCAGGGATTTATTGATTTATTTGTTTTTTTTAAACTGCATGCTTATCTTTCAAAGTGGGGCTCAGGCAGGAAGTGTGTTTATCCATCTGCATGTGGGTTTGTGATCACATGATCTTCAGCCAATCAGAAGCTGCAGTACAGGTTCAACTGCCAAGTTTACTGGGTCAGGTGTACGAGTGTACATTTAGTGTTTTTCCATGTTTTAATCTTTATTTCTGTCAAACTTTTAGGGGGGGGGGGGTTTCAGCTCAGCTGTCAATTATCATATTTCCCATTAAAATTCATATTTGGTCCATTTTCCTCTTCTGTGATTATATTGCATTGTAATTCATTATATGTTTTAAAACAAAAAAGCTTTCTCAGCTGTTATTTAATTGTAATAACTGTGCATAATAGTTATTTGCTCTCATAAACAGAACTGTTTGCGTTACATTATCAAGATAAGCATAACAATGTTCTTTCCAGATAATCTTTACTGTTTCTGAATTTCTTATTTCCATTAGTATTCAAAGTAATACAAGTTAGTCTAAGTACCAAGTGTGCTTAAGTCAAAATCATTTTTCTAACGCCATGTCCTTCAGTTTTCTATCTGCTTTTTCGTTCTGACTTGCTCTGCATCCCGATTAAAAATCCTTTTCTCCGCTCTTTGATTCCCCTTTTCTATTTTTGTTTCTTTGTTTTCTCCTGCTGTCTCTTCCTCTGATCTCTGCCCTCCCTTCAGTTTTCCATATTTGCTGTTATTTTAGTCAGCCATCAGCATATACCTCGATGCACTTGTCACCATACTGTCAGCATTTGAGATGTCAGGAAGACCCTGAAAAAGATCCCAGTAATGGGCAAATATTGAGTAATGATGTCCTTTTCTTGAGATTAATGCAGGGACAGATCTGTGCAGGAGTGATATGCTGAGTGGATTCTATATAGACTGTAAGGGATAAAGGCAAGATATCATCACTGGATTAAATGGAAAGCAGTATTGCTGCTTAGGAAAGAGAAGAAATCTGAAGATCAAGGGAAAATATCAAGAGAAAAAAAATGGAAAAAGACATGGTAACAGGCTGAGGCAGCACGGAGTTGAAAATCAACATTGAAATAGAAGCTTGATTGGGATGAAATGAGATGACAAATGAGAGGAGAGGTACAATGATGTACCACTTGCTGAAAACACAAAGAATGCATTACACATTCCTTCATAAGCAATGTAACCATATTCTTAAGTTATTCTGTGCCATATGCTTGGCCTATTTACGTATGTCCTCACATGCCAGCAGTGCTTCAGCCATAATTTAAGAATTATTTGTTCCTGCTGTTTCATATGCCTGTGTCTTATTGCTCCCCATATGGCCAAGCAGTGTCGTGTTCAGCTCAGATTCAGTATGCCTCTGTTTCCAGCATCTCTATCAGATAACACTCAACACAATCATAGTCGATATTGGACTGGCTATTCTTCCTCTCAAAGCGCAATGTTTTTCCGATTCCCATGACGGGCAATACGAGGTACGGCAATTCAATTGCAAATGTTGCATGTATAAGACCAAATTATTCATTTACTGGCAACAGAAAGCATTTCCTAATACAAGGACAGGCACAGGAGGAAGAATAAGACGACACTGTGTGCTGGGTGCAGCCTTCAATATCACAGTTTTGTGTACCGCTGCAGCAGAAGACTCCCTCCTGTGACACAAATATAGTGCACTGGCCTGTCAAACAGGCTTTTATTATGAGAGACAGACAGCAAGAGAGCATCTAAAAGTGCAGGAACAATTACTGTATTATTTGGGGTTCGGCTGTTTCCTGCCACCCTGTGTGTGTTTATGCAAGCAAACGCGTGTGGTGTGTATTTGCGCCATTCCTTTTACCACATATTTTTCTTGATTCATTTAAGTCGCAAACAGAAAATGCGTGTGTGTTTCCAAGCAATATCTGGAATAGACTGGAATGGAAAGCTAGTATTTTCTGGGATTTTTTTTTTTTTTTTTTTGTACCTCAGGGCCTCTGCACTGTACATCTGTACCCAGGTCATGTCCAGTAAATGGTTGAAGACAAGCGGATGTGGCTGTTAAAAGTATCTCTGTTTCAACTGGATGTTTGCACAGTGTGAAATCTGACTCGATGATGATGATGTTGAGGGCGATGACTGCATTGTGTGGTTCACCAGTCACTCATGGAATAACAGTTAACAGAGTGCCTCAGTTTTAGCATGAGCTGCAAGCTTACTTCCACTTGATTCACCATACAGCTAACAATATCTGCATCATACTACACTGCACGTGTTAATGTGGCATTGGAATGGTACATTTTATTACACATGCCTCATTGGGTCTGTTTATTTGCTGGTAATCTCAAAACTATCTATGTTCCATTGCCCTATTTGGTAGACCTGCATTGTTAATAGAACAGTCTGCAGTCCCCCAAGAGGACCATAAACTTTACAGGGCTGTAGAAAACCAGATCTCTTCTTTTATTTGGGCTTCATTTGGGTCAGTGCATTATAATGATCTAATATTGAACAAAAGCCCAGTATTAGCAGCAAATGCATTCAATTATAGATTTTTCTTTTTTTCTTCAATGCTAACTTGGCGTTTCACTCAAATTAAGAGGGAAATTCCAGGCAGGGAGACTGTTGGGTTTGGATCAGCCAGGCCCTGTCAGGTCCAGGTAGTCTGGTCGGTGGATGCTGTTAACTGACTGCTATCCCAGGTCACACATTTTGTAAAAAAACAAAGAAGCAAAAAAACATCTGTGGTTTTTTGGTGCAAGTCACTATGTTTTGAGAGCTTTTCAGCCATTGCAAGTACTGAATGTTCAAGTCAGTATAATTCATCAAGCATTTCAAAACAAAGTGAATTTGGTAAGGTGATGATACAATCACCGGAATGTCACTGTCAATGTCAAGAGATCAAGAGTTACATTATGAGTTATCATTGTGAAGTGATAGACAAAATGAACTCCCATAAACTAAAACCTCCTTCAGCATAACACCATGCTGGCCAGGTTTAAACAGAACAGCCTGTACTTTGACAGTGATAATGTTATCAACAGAGCAGCTGTTGATGCTGTTGAGCTGTGGAATGGGAAGAGACAGCAGAAACAGACTCAATAAATGCAAACAAGCAACTGACATGAATTTACTCGTCCATTTATTTGACCTTATTTGTGCCGAGAGTACAATCTGGTGGGAAACAGTGGAGTTTTATTAGACTGTTGTGCAGAACCAGACTAAAGAACCAGAGATGGAGATGTTGCAACAAACTGGCAGTGAACCATGAGTAGTACTTGAGTCACTCATTGTGCAAGGGTTCAGCAGGCCAACATCACCTCTTTTTTTTTCCTTTCATTTTTTCTTTTTTGTTAAAGACAAGGCGTTTTTGAATAAAAAAGGCAAGGGAAATGTGTGAAAATGTAAATATAGTAGCATTGTGTGTCACTGTTAAATACATGGTGGTCAAACAGATCTTTTTAGGGGTTCCAGTCAGCACAGCTCTACAAGAGAAAAGGTACATAAATAAAAATACACTGTACTAATAACAAATCTGGTACATAGATTCAGGGCCCCCTAAAGAGCCCAATCATAGTTACCTTTGAAGTTATAGTATAAAATAAATAATGTTGTTATATCTAACGAACCATTATGTGCTACAGAAATTCAAATTTAAAGAAACTTATCATTCTTACATTTTTTAAAAGCTTGTTGAACTTGAAGGCATCGAGTGTGCAGTATCTAGACTTTATTTTATTTTATGAAGACAACATTTTACAGCAACATAATAAAGAAAAAAAAATCAACTTTTAAAATAAAATATGCGCATAAACGCTGCTTTTATCATTTTGAAATTTCACATCAGCAGACTGTAACCTATTATTCAAAGTTTAATTGACCTTCTTTAAATTCTGTACATTAATTCAGTGTCATCTCAGGTTGTTGCTGGCTGCTCAGTAGGATAACTCACTTGGCGCGTTCCACATTCTGGGTTTCAGATTTGGTTTCAAACTTTTTCCAGGAGTTCTCCTGTTCTAGTCTGTCTTTTACTGACATATTTAAAACATTCACGCAGACTGGAGGCAGATGTTTGAGAAAAGCCAAGCTGAGCTGAAGGCAGGAAGCAGCCAGGTCTGTAAGGTCCTACGAGGAAGCTTTAGGTCAGTTAGAGAGTCTGTGGAAGGAAAACAAGAATGTGTAGTCTCGAGGACATAAAGCATGTTCGTGTTGTTCCAGAGGTCAGACAGGGAGAACACAATATTCTTGAATTTAGATCTCAGATCACCTTTGACTGCAAGTGCTCAAAATTAGTGGTTAAAGGGTGCAACTGTATGGAATGATAGGAATCATTCTGTCAAAGGACGAGAAAATAAATACACAGCAGTGAATAAATAAATAAGGGAAAAACACAGCACAAATAAATAGATAGATAAGCAAATAAATGTGGAAGTGTAAAGACAAGGAACATGAAAAAAATAATAAGGGTAACCCAACTACGGAATATCACGTTTAAGGGGGGGGGCAGAACTCACATTTATCCAAGGCTATCCACCGCTCTCCGCTATGGCAGGATCACAACTCATCTAGCAGTCAGAGTTGATCTGATCTTTGTCGAATTGATGGGGATATAGCCTGGAATTAATTGTGAGGTTTAATTTGATGATGCTCTTCCCTGTTTTGTCCTACCCTCACACTGAATCAGCTCCTTCTGAGTCAGTGGGGTTTACTTTCAAAATTGGAAGTTTAGAAATCTCACAAACGCCTCAAATGCAGCAGTTGCGACCCCTTTTGACCAGTGCTGCCACCTAGTTGATACTATTTTCATGGTACTTGGTTTCCATTATCAAAATAACTTTCATTTATTTTTATATTCTAGCTTAATTTAGATGCATATATTTTAGTTTCTGTGTGTAATTTGTTAAGACTTTTTCGTTATCTTATAACACATTTTTTTCTCTCTTTACTTTTCATTGTTTTTTTGTCTTTGATATCTTTTTTTTTTATTTTTCTACCTATTCAGTTGAGTCACTTTTTCATTTGTGCCAATCAGATAAGAATAACTGCTATCTTCCACGTCCCAGTGTTCCAAACCAGTCAGTATGAGTTGACCACTTCCTCTTTATGGACTGTGTTACTTGCACGTGTAGATTGCTAGTTATTTAGTTCATTTTCTTACCCACCCATCAAAATGTTTTTTGAGCACAGACAAGGTGAAAAGTGAGTAGCATAGCTGCATAACCTTTGTACAGACCACATTTTCATCTGAACTGTTTGCGTAGTGTATTAAGTCTTTCAAGTGATTTCATTCAGGTTGTGGATGAAGTATAAACGAGGATTCTGCAACTATGGCATGTTTCCACCTCAAATGTATTCAGATTTTGGTGATTTGGGGGAGAGCTAACTAGTCCAAGCACCCTTCACTCCAAGCGAGGACCAGAAGTGATGCTGTGGGCATCAAGGAGTAGATAGACTGAGAAACTACTGAGCGAAAGACTGAACTTTGCCAAATTTATGGGCATGCTGTTAAGGCCCAGAAAGGGATGACACGTGCCCAGGTAGAGGTCAAGTCAGGTTATGGACATAAGGAAAAGGCAAAATAAAAAAAAATAAAAAAAAATAAATTCTTCAATCTAAAATAATAATAATAAAAAAAATTCTGAGTTTCTTTTTTTTTTTTTTTTTTTGGGGGGGGGGGGGGGGTTTTTTTTTTTTTGGGGGGGGGGGGGGGGGGGGGGGGGGTGTTAGATGTTTAGGCTGTTTACTGTTGTCAGGAGCCTAAGATTTTGAGTGATAGCACATCATAAAACAAAACCACATGAAGGGTGCCTTTCAGTTTGGTTTCATCAGGACAATCAAACACTTCAATGTGGCCTCTGAAAAGTGTATCTAGAGCTGTTGGAAACTTGGAAAGAAGCATATTTTCAAGTGATCTAAGAGTCTATATTTATAAAGCCGACCACGAGATGTTAGGTCAATGTAGATTTGCATAACAATTTTCAAACACATCCATCAACTGCATTGCAACAAGGCCGTCTTAAGTCTTAGTCTCCCATCTGTTTCAAGATATTTAGCAACGCTGATGAAGGTAAATTGTAAATCTTATTTCAGCTCCTCCGACCCATAGTTGTTATGGATGCTCACATTGTATTTTCTACTTTATTAAGGAGTGGGCCAATGACACGTAGACACACACACACAAAACAAACAACAAAAAAAATCAGTGATGAAACTGTCATTTTGTTCAATTCTGCAAGTTTCCCATTATTATTTCCTATTATTAGTAATCTCCTGGAAACAAAGGAGTGATCTGCTCACACACTGGGTGACCAATATTGTAAATTCTTAAAGAGGAGAACGTTCATCTAACAGCAGTGATGTTTTATTGTGAGCGACTGTGACAGCCGAGCTACTGCAGTGGAAATGCAGCGTATGATGGCAGAGGCAGGCCATAGATACCTGCAACAAAACAGGGCTAGTGATGGAAAATTGCCTTCAGGCTGAGCCGCTGGAGGAATGAAGAACAGAGGAGGCATCAGTGCATCAGTGACAGGTGTGCACAGACAACCGCGCGTGCACATACACAAAATATTGACGCACAGACACACCCAGACACACACGCAGCTCGATAGGTGGTCTGACAGAAGTGGTTCATTGTGCATGAATGCTCCTTAAATTTCAGCGCGTTGCATCAGCCAGCCCGCTGTGTTTTTCCTAAATTATTTTGCCCTTGTTTCCTAGAGCAAATGAAACCACAGAGCAAATTACTTAAATGGCACGTCTGAAATGACTTCAGGTATCCTTTTTTTTTTTTTGAAAGATTCATAATTATTTTAAATTAATAAAGCATACCCTAAAACAGTGAATAATGAGGTGTTTCATGACAGTGTTTTCTAAGAATTGCATGGTGATTAAACGCTCAAAATACAGTTTAGTCGTTCACGACTAAAAATATATGAATTCATGTGCTTATGGATGAAAATGTGGTCACACTTGTAAGAGAATATTTTCTGCTAAAATGCAATTATGCAAATATGCTGATCATCCTTTTTAGCACAGTTAGCGTCTGACACTCGCTTGGTTTGTTTAACTGATTAAATAATTAATCGTTTCATTACTTATTCATTTATTTGTTCATATAGTTATCCATTTCATTGATCAGTCACTGAATCATGTAATGTGATACAAATACTTTGCAAAACTATTACACTTTAACTGTTACAGAATTCTTTTTTTGTTGTCAGATTATTCATCACTTGGCTGTTTTCAGTAAAACAATGCAGTCTGTCTCTATGTTTTGGTTGGCGAAGAGCAACATCTGCAGACAGATTAAGATTTGAAAGTTTTTAATGGCCCTAAAGCATTCAAAAAAATCATTATGTGTGTTGAGTAAACAAGAGGTCGTCATACATACATATTTAATTTAGGAGAACAAAAGCATCGCAAAAGCACCACCATTATAAATACATCAGTGCTACTAAGTTGTCCGAAGTATTTGTGATCTATTCGCTTTATATCTAATACAGCACAAACCCTGTTCTCTGCCTACAGCTGCTGTGTTTTATGAGTGAAAAACAACTCTTGTATTTGTGTGTGTTTACTTTATCAGAACGCTCTTGTTCTTAGATGTAACTGATAACTGACAGTGTAAATGTTTCATCATTCTTCTTGCATCCTGCCTCAGGAAATAAATAAAGCAAAATGCTGTTTTCTTTTTGAGCTGTGGACAAAGCAAAAGTTGTGCTTTTCTTGTGCATGCTCAGATGCACGTGAACACGTGCGTGTGCTTCCTCATGTGTACACACACTGGTGTCAGGCCTGCACCGGACTTACCTGCTGCGTCTTTCCTCATGGTAAAGAGAAGGTGGTCGAGGACTCTCAGGCAGCTCCACTGAAGGAGGACCAACCCTGCCAAGGACCAGACCTGGGGTTTTAAATTTCAGTTATCTTTTTGTTTTTCCAGTAGAACTAGTTTGACAGATAGTTCAGGCTATGGTGCTGTCATATTGTCTTTAAACTCCTCTTACATGGCAAACCAGAGAGGTTTTTTTCCTTGTTTTTGACTATTTTCAGCCTTTCAGATCTAATTTGCTTCACTGAAGCACAAAGAAAACTTTAAGTGCATACTGTTACATTTACACACTTGGGGGCCAGCCTTCTCCCCAGGTATTTTCAGTTATTTCACAATTTTTCCAACAAAAACGGTGGGATATATGTTGTTGTGAATTTCACTTCTCTTTTTTCTGTTTTGTTTGTTCTACATGAAGCTGTCCTGTTCCGTTTCTTTGTCTTTGTTTTTGTGCTCCGTTCTGTCCTGCTTTCCTGTCAGACGCTCTCCTCTTTAATCTTGTTCAGCATGAGTTGTGCCTATTCTACTCTGTTCTTTTCTGTTCTGACCTTCCTGTTATTTGCTGCATTTTTAGTACCTCAGTATCAGGTGCTTATGAGTGACAGTTATTGGTCTGGTGTCAGTGGTTCAGGCTCAGGCGTTACCTCTCTTTAAGGCTGATCTCATTTCCTGCACACTTCCTCTGTGGGGTTAACGGCTGGTAGGCTCACACACGTCCTGAAAACAAAATAGTCAACCTAGCAAACAAGCGGAAAAAGAAACGTGTGCAGTGCCACTGATCTCATTAATATATCTAACTCTAAAGAGGACCGGAAAAAAGGATCCAGAGAATTTTGTTTAAACGCTGTGGTTTTCATCCATCCACCCTTTAAACCTGCTCCTTCCTGGCCAGGGTCACGGGGGAGCCGGAGTCTCTCCCAGCTCTTAAAATCAGACTCTGTGTCAAATCGGTCTCGAGTCGATTTTCACAGGACAGAGCAGCAAAGGGCAATAGTGGAAGATTAACATGATGTTGTTTCACGAAAAAAAAAAAAAGCAAACAAAAAAAGATAAGATAAAAATAATAATGATGTACACATAAGTTGAGTTAATGTTCTTCATTTCCACTTTTATAGAGACAAGATCTTCTATCCATCCATTATGGATGGATTATAGATGCTTTATGTAGTCATTTCATTCAGTCATTTGTGTGCCCCCCTCTCTCTGTCCTCCATCCTCTCTCTGTCCTGTCTCCCCTCTTTTCTTTCTTTACCTGGCTGGCCTTCGGCAGGAAGGTCCCCCCATATGAGCCAGGTCCTACTCAAGGTTTCTTCCTCTTAAACTGGAGTTTTTCCTTCCCACTGTTTGGCTTAAGATTTTACTTGCCATTATCCTTGATTTGGATTTAATATTATAATTTTGGTTAATGATATTTGCTCGGGGGTTATGCTCTGGGTCTCTGTAAAGCGCCTAGAGCTCCCAATTTTATACAAATAAAATCAAATTGAATTGAATTGAATTAGCCATACCCATTCAGTCCTAGGCAGGGTAACTTGACAAGATATTGTACTGTAGAAGTCGAATAGGATATTTGAAATAACAAAACAGCATTACTAGTTTCAGAAAACAGGTTTGCCTAATTGTTCAGTTTAAGCCTAGCCATCTTCATTTTAATTTACTGGCATGATCTGTATTCAACTTTAGTTAAGAAGACTATATTCTACATGTGTTCCAGCAGGTAAGTTTTTTTTTTTGTTTGTTTGTTTGTTTTTTCACAACTACAACAATGATTTTTTGCTCACGGTTCTTGGTTGACTCAATGACTGCATGGTGCCCAGGTCCTGTGGCTGCAACACAGATCCAAACTAACACCCCTCCGCTGCTGTACATGTCTGTGGTCATCGATGTGTTTCCGCTGAAATGTTGTGTTTTATGTTCACCAAACATGGTCCAAACATCTCCACTCTGGTGTCACGTGTTTGGAAGCTGATGTAGATTCTCAGTCATCCAGATCACGGTAACTCTCAAAGGCCTGAATCAAAGCAACTGGACATCTTTTTCTTAGTTCTTAACGACGTTTCACCTTCCATCCAGAAGACTTTATCAATTTAAACTGACAGGTGATGAGTTTTGAGTTCATAAGCTGCTGAAGTCACACGTAAACCAGTGATCCTTACATCACTTCACCTGTTATTTAGACTCCCATTACTATAATCTATTGAATTCAGTAAGCTTTTATTCAGTATTAAATAACATGCTTTTATTGCATTTATTTGCAAAGATGCAGCACACACACATTCATTAGAAGACTTTGGATTAGAATTTAACTTGATATCCTTCCGAATGACTTTGACTTGAGTGTGTAATTCCAACATTTATAAATGTTTGTGTTGATGGTTTCCTTCATGTCTTTGCACTTGTGATACCTTTAGGTTATAAATCATCAGCATACTTTATGCTGAAATATACCATTTGTACTGTGATGACATGTGCCAAAGTCTTTGATTTTCCTGTCTGCCAGACTGACTGGGGGCACAGAGCAGAGGGAGAGGAAGTGCGATAAACTGCTCATGGAAAATATAGAGGGAGGCCTGTCTGACCGCGGTAGCCAGGGTTAGTAACCACAGACCAAGATGGAGGGAGGCAGATAGGGAAGGCCTGAAACTGGTCGCTGCATATGTGCGACAGGGCCAACCCACCCCCTGGTATTTTCAATGTCCTACACTGGCTGAAACTGTTTTTCTTATGGAAAGAAACACACTTTGTGCTTTCTTCCGTGACAAATTATACATGATAGTTTAATGCCGGTAAACAGTCGTGGCAGTGGAGCTTTTCTAGAGGCAGCGTTGTGTGACACTTAGTAAGCCACTTTGCATAAAAAAAAAAAAAGAATATAGGTTGGATTTTCTAGAAAGATGCTGCAGGCATGCAGTTCCCAGAGGAGACAGCTTGGAGACTCTTGCATGGATTACCATAAATACTTGTGCTGCCCATAGGCACCCATAAACAAATATAATTATTAAGGGCAAATACAGTTGACTCAAAATTTCTGGGGACTGTAAAACCAATAAAAAGAAACTCATTTTAGATGAAGGACTATATGCTAAGTAAGGTACCTTTACAGTATATATTACTGCAGATGAGACTGGACTTTGGACAAAGCAGTCAGCTGGAAGCATATAGTATAATGAGGCTTAAGAGCCTTAAGGGATAATTTAAGCTATAATTAATAAAGCAACTTAAACCAAAGTCAGATGTGGTGGGTAAAAATGAGATACTTTAATCCGCAGGAGAGTCATAAGTATAGTAATCTTGGCAAACTGCAGCGAGCCTCTCATCTCTGGGCTTCTTAAAGAACTTTAACACGCAGGTGTGGAAGAGAAAGTGGTGCTCTCCTTCTCTCGATGTCACTGCACCTCTGGGGAATGGATTCTCATATTATCCGTGCAGATGTTGTCATGCCTCATGTTCTCATAAGTCTGTTCAGTAGTCATGGAATTACATTGTTCAACTTTATATTACATAGATTTTTCACAGAGCAATACAATGTTCATTAATAATCTATGGTTCAATGATGAAAGGAACCGTCTTCACATATATTGTCATGAGAGCTTTACAGTCTGTGCATATTTCTACTCAGAGCCATACATATTGTATGAGTGCATGCCCTTGATGTTGTTTTTGCTCCCAAGTGAACAAAATATGATCACTATTTCATAACAAATACACTGTACATGTATGAGGCTATTGTTTCAGACGGGTGTACCTGCAGGAGATCTGTTGTCCTGACCACAGGTTTTCTCAAATATATGCAGTAAATAGGAAAAAAAAAATGATGTCATGTATAAACAGGGAATGTAGTGTGGAACAACATGTGGACAGAAATTAAAAGGTTTTTCTTGTATCACAATAAAATTTAATAAGAAATGTTCCTTTTTTTCTTATAACAAAACACATAGGTGTTTCTCACTATTGCAGAGTCTTTTACAAATAACATTTTCAAAAGATTTTCCACTATGCTGGAGTTAACTTTTTGTACACAACACAGACAAAACATTTCTACTGTATATTTACAAACCACTTTGTGTGAGCTTTAACAGCTACAAACCCAGATTGACCTGATTGCACTTGCCTAAATTTTAATTTAGATTTCAGAGCCACCAGATGCTGCTAGTGGTGTACACATGCTCTTACTTTTACATACTAAAAAAGGAAACACGTGTTATTTCGTTTCTCCATTCCCTGTGTTGCTGATTTTGTTTTCTCCATCAAGATGTTCTCCTTCTTATCTTCTTTCTTCTCCATTTTCATGCAGGTTTCTTTGTAGATCTCAACTTCACATGCACATACTGCAGAGACAGTAAATACAAAGACATATAAATATTGATAAATGAAAACATTTGCATTTACAGTTTTGTTGACAAAACTGTAAATTATGCATTTTTACGAAATGTTATACTAGAAAATATAAGGAGCAGCAATATAATTGAAATTAAAGTCTTTTTTTTCCCCACCGTTGACACATTTTAACCCAATCTCATCCTCAGGTGACACAGAGTTCTGCTTTGTCAAAACTAGTGCCCTCTGTGACGTATACACAAAATTATTTTGTTATTTATGCTGTGATGCACTGGCCAAAGTAATATAATGCTCAGAAATGTTCAAACATGATTAGCTTACTAACACTTAGCAAAGACTGCATAAGATAATAGCGTTGACATATAGGGTGGTGTGAGTTTAGTCATTTGGCTAAGTGTGAGACTGATTTTGAAGAATAATTAAATGTCCCTTCCTTTTAGTTTTTCTGATACCTTTTTACTCTCAGTTCTTTTGGTCTCAAAATTTCTTGGTTTAGGCAACGTAATTTCTAGGTTAACTTAAACCACAAAAGAACCCAAAACACTTGGTAAAGTTAAGGAATAGAAACTACTTACTCATGTTCAAAAGAGGTCATGGTTTCATTTGGGGTACATTATTTAACAACTGGATATTAAATTAATTTGCATGCAATTACTCATTTGTGTAATTATTGTTGCTAACAGTTAAATCTCAGGCAGCCAGGTAAATTTCACTCAGGGATACTCTCATGGTTCCACAGAGAGTAACAAACAGTAAATTAAAGAACAGATCCCTACTGTTGCTGTACAACACATGGAGCTTTTTTAGCTTTGAACCAGCGCTGGCCAGACTTAAGGCACCATGGTAGAACCTAACAGGGTGGAAGTGTAACAGGACTGACCTCCTCCACGGTCCTTTCAGACCATTACTTCTCGGTTACAGCGTCAGACATGGTAGGATCCACTGATTTAGCAAAATTCCCCAACATACCACTTGATGGTAGTACTGGACCACTGTTTGCCAACCCAATAAATAAAAAGCTTATGTAAGCTTAAGTATTAAGTTTGGAGTTTGGAATTGTGTCCTTGGTAATTTGTACTTGGCATGTTTCACTTGGGAGACTTCAGAAGCAGGAGGGCGGCAGTTCGTCTTTCTAAATTTGGAGTGACCATGTACTTGATGGCATCACAGCTAAGCTAGCAGGCTAACACATACTCAGTGTTTACTGTGTAATTGGACAGAAAAACAAAACATTCTAGACATTAATAAAAGTCAAAATGGATCAGGGACTCCGATAATTTTTAAGCGAAAGGTGTCCTAGAAAAAATGTTGAGAAGCATTACTTTGATAGGGTTTTTAGTAGTGTAGTTTAGTGTTAAACTATGTTATGTATAAAGCAGTGGAGAATTCTGGTCTTTCAAACAGGGGAAGCTCATAGTGGGAGTACATCGTAAAATTGTGTCTGTTTATTTATATGTAAATTCTGCCCTTCCCTACAGTGAGTTTGAATTATTTACAATGCAAGAAATTAAGAATTTCACTGTAGAAATGCAAACAAATGGTCGCTGCTTGTCATTTGACTTCCGCGATCCGCGATGGACTGAAATCACGCATGAGACATGACAGTATATATATACATCTCGGAAACCTGTCAGTCAAAACTGCATTCCTCTTTTCCTCCAATCACCATGCATCACTATTGCATTCAGCTTTTCCTCCAATCACCATGCGGACTGATCAGCGTCCAGGCCAGCCGAGGCCAACCCACAGCTCCATTCACTCCCAGAGACGCCGAGAGTCCGGGGGACGGGATAAAATTGGCATTTAAGCCAATGCCCGTTGAGTTTCGCTGCAATGAAAAAAGTGCTCAATGACATCCCAGAGACTCTCAGCTTCTATGGAGAAATGCATTGACCAGAAAGCAGTATGGGAAATGTACAGACAAGTTAACTACTTTACTTGTGAAGAAGTAGCGGGTAACACATTTATAGTCAATGAAATGTTAACACAACTGCTCAGCTTCCCTTGCCGTAATTGAGGAAATATTGAAAATAGGCTTTATCTTGATTTGTTTACAACAAATTTGAAGTTATAAGAACTGCATTCTCATGAAAAATCTTAAAACTATAATCCATGACACAACAGCTGCAGTATGTCCAAGTTGTAGCTTTTTATTGTGAGCTTTCTCCTCTACTTTCTTCTGCTTTTAGATACATAATGATTTCTGGGATACTTTTCCACTTCAAGTGTCCACAGGATACATCCTTGATAAAAAAAAAAAAAAGGTGGCATAAAGGCACATCTGGAGTTTGACTATACTTGCATACTAGATACAGACTCTGAATTGGAACAGTATTTTGACTACGACTGATGACGTTTCACAAGTAAACCAGAATACAAGTACAGACAAGAACGCATACTGAAAAACCACCAAAGAACACAATCATTAAGAAGAAGGAAAAGAAGAAGATTGAAAAAAAATATGGATAACATATTGGAGCAATGTGGTCACCAATGAAGAGCTGAAGGGCGATGAATAAAAAAAAAAGGGGACACAAATTCAAAGGGTACATCGAGATTGATCACCAACATCCCCACTTCCTGGTTGAAGCGGATCCAGGAAGTAACATAAAATGCAATTCTTCTATTGACCACTAGGTGCTGGCTCCAAAACAGAGCAAATCCCCATTGACTTCAATTCTACAAATAACAAATAAAAGTTCCAGCTAGTTTTGCCTTTTTGCAAGAGGGCACTGCATAGTACGTGGAAAAAGAGACTACAGAATCACTCAGCAGAAAACCAATGGATGGCGTCACGGGTTGGTCGTTCAGTAATATGTACAGTGATGTATAATATGATTAAGATGGGGGAGCAATGTCATCTCCTCCTTACAGGATACCCAATCAGTATAGAGTCAACATCACTGCCCACCCAGCACTTTTTCGGGGTTGCTCCAGAACTATTTGTTGTAGTTCTGGAAAACTTGGGGCTGTTCGTGCCTTGGTGCCACTATAACACTATCCCAGAACCCCTCTGAGGAATATCCACCTTTACTCCATAACTAGCCAATCTAAGCTCTTGGAAAATTTCACTCCTTCATGTCTCCCTTACATGCACTTAGTAGTTATGTTTTACCTCTAACTTAAAAAAAAAAAAAAAAAAAACTAATAACTATCATTAGCACCCTGCATCAGAATTTCCTGCTTTGCCTTTAGAGGCTCTGCATCTTTGGATATCTCTTTTTTCTTTCTATCTGCTGCCTTCACTGGATAAATAATGAATACCACTTTTTTTTTCTTTTACAATGCATTTGTGCTGAACTGAAAGCATCCAACCATTATACATAGAGAGGAATTCTGTAAAAAGATTATGGCATTTGCAATCCTGGGAAACTGACTGTGGGATCATTACTCAGCTGGAAAGTGTAAGCTATAGTCTGAGTGTCTATGTGAAATGAGAAGAGCCTCATAAGTCACCAATCTTTAATGCCATGTCACTAAAAAAGAACTGACATTATAAATCACAAGTAGTCTGTATTATTCCCAGGGGGGATGTGTGCTGTGCACTGACAAGCTGTCTCTTTCCCAAAATATCACTGTGGCAGACTTCACATCTGGATCACTGTTATTATGACAGTCAGACCATTCAGATACAACATTTCAGATTTAGAAATGTATGTATATGTAAATACATATTTTAGATTAAGTATGACTTTAAAGTGTAAGTGAATCTAAATACAGTTAAGAAATTAAGGGATATTGATATTGGCTTGCATTACTTTAAGCTATTTCTTAGAGTTGATGTAGCAAAATAGCTATACATAAAGTAGAATTTAATGGATAATTGAGATATTAACTGGTGCAAGCTCCAATAGTCTTATAAGGAAAACTGTACAACTGGAGCTTCCACTGGAAAGAACCCATAACCGAATGAGCTTGTAAAGCAGAATAAATTGTGGAAGTGACCAAACTTAAATAGAGTCAGATATTGCAGATTTATGCTTAGCACAGCAATTAGACAAAATTACCCACCAGACTGTTGCTGTCAAATGTCAGACAGTCCAACTATATCAGGGTGTGTCATCTAACAGTGAGAATTTCAGCAGTGACTCACTGTGATATACATGAACACTCATGCATGCACATAGATGCAAAAACAAAGAACAATTGTCTAAAGTTGAACTGTTTATCACTGGTGTTTTTATTCTTACACAAAGCTGTGGGACTAACAGTTGTTCAAAGTTATTATTACAGTCTTATCAAACTCTTAATACTCAGTGTTTTTCTGAACTCCTAATGAGACGCAAGAATACAGTGGAAGAAAGGTTATTGTTCAGTACAGTATGTGCACTCATCATCTCTGCATTCACACAAGCCCAACAATAGCTCATGGTTTATATGGAAAACATGAACACGTGGCTTCGCCTCACATGAGTCTAAACAAGCAAAAACAAAAGCAGTAAACAATCAGCACAAGAACCGAGCCACTTGGTATAAAGATGTCCAGAGGACTGGATGAGAAAACAGAAAGGAAAAGGCAAGAACAAAAGTGTACAAATTAAATTACACTGCCATCCTGTTTCTTCCCTTCATTCACTGTCTTTCGTTCTTTCTGGTACATTTTCTCTCTGCCTTTCTGCTATTTCATTTTCAACTCAATTTGCTGCCTCACTTTCTCCCCTCCACCCCCTCCATTCTTTCTGCCAGTCTCTGTCTCTCTTGCTCATGAGCAGACAGGCAGAGACAGAGAGACTGTTGTTGTGCTTGCAGTCTGACACTATCAGCTCATAAATCCATGTCAACAGCTTGTACGTCTCCTCTCCTCTCTTCCCTCCTTCCCTCTCTGTCTCTCCTCCTCCCTCCCTCCACTGGTGAAGGAGTGGAGGAACCCAGTGACCTGCCAGCGAAGGTTTGATTGGCACGAACCACACAGACTCATGCAAATACACATAAACTCGCACACACACACACAGGGAGGCAAAAGAAACACAAAGAGGCAGGCACACCAGGGTGTGCTGTACACAAGCATTATGTATGGGTGGACAAATGGATAGATTTTATTGTTTAAGAAAGATTCATTATAAAAATGCCCTTTTATCCAAAAAAAAATATAACAATAAGAGACAAAAAGCCTGAAGCAGACTTTTGGAAACCTGTACGAGACATCTGAGTAAGTTCTTTGTGGAAAGTATTGCAACTTGTTTGTGAAGTTATTGAGGTCAGGCAGTTGTGAAGCTCTCACTTATCTAAACCAAGCACAAAAAGTAAGGACATTTGTGTTTAGTAGATTATTTATTTGTTGAAACAATAAATCTTGATAATGCATTTTATACTGCTGGAAAGCCTGATTATTTCCCCTTAAAATGGTGCCACATTTGTTAGGAAACGTGCATTTGTGGGATGAGCAGCAGAGCTGAATATGTAGGTTGCACCCATGAAAGATATGCCACATTTTCTTTGCCAATGCCAGACAGTTTTTTTTTTTTTTTTTTTTTTTGCTGTTGACTCTTGCTTGGTGGATTAGATAATGAAGTCTGAAGAAACAAGACATATTGGTAATTTTATAATTTCATTTATTTATTTAACAAACAAGAAGCTCCAGGATCACATGGAGGAACCGTACACAGCCACAAGCAGCCTGGCACCTCCTCCTCCTGCTGGTCACCAGCCGGGTCACAAGCTGCTGTGGGGGGGGCACCCTAATCTTCAACCAGAATTTGTTGCATGTCAGCCAACGTGGTTGAGTTGGTGACTCTGGTACGAACATCAAACCCGAGCTGACCCCACAGTTTTGCTCCAAGTGTTCAGCAGGGTTGAGGTCAGGACTGCTAGCAGACTATTTCATCCTCTCCACTCTTAAATTATGGAGGTACTCTCTGATAATGCTAGGCAACGTCTTCAAGGAGCCCATGGCTGTTCATTGTTGGGATAAGGTTTCTGTTTAGAAAGCTTTTAAACAGACAATGTTTGCTATGGTTGTCAACATGCCAAGGCCTTAAAAAGCTAACTGATGTCTTGAAGTCTGGCAAAAGTTATTTAAAAGTTCAAATCTCTTATTTTTAAATTAAACCTTTGCATTGTGACTTCATTTCCTTTATTTCTAACGTAAAATTGTACAAAGCAATAATAGTGACAAATCTTGCTTGCAATATTTAAATTTTTTCTTAACGCATTTGATGATCAGTTCATTTTCACTGCACACAGATCAACAGCTGGCGTGCCTTTATGATTCCTTTGCCCCCCCCCCCCCCCACCTCTGCCTCTCGCTGCTTCCCTACCTGTCTTTCTTCCCCTCAGGCAATGTTTGCCGGCAGACAGTCGTCGCTGACATGTGCTTCCTGTGGTTATGAGTAAACACCTGGGTAACGAGGCCATGCTGCAAAACGACCAAAGGAAAAAAAAAAAAAAAAAAAAAAACCCTCAACCAAGATTTACAGCTCTCGCTCATCGCGTGCAGATATATACTGCAGACTCACAATCAGGTCATGCAGGCACATAGACGCAGGTTTACAGTCATACACAGGGTCAAGATTCTTGCAAACCCAAGCACAGGCATGAATGCACGTAAAAACATACAAAGCCATGCATGCGTGTGCTTTGCTCAGACGGCTAAAGCAGCGCTGAGCCAAACCAGGCATGTCAGCTGAAACTCAACATGCAGACTCACTATATTGTTGAAGACATACTGCACTGAGCCCAGGTGAGGGGGGGTCTGTGGTCAGGTATCCTCTATCCCTTAAGTGCCACTAATAGTTTATTCTCCAAACTTAGAATATATCTCTACCCAAGTATCTGTCACATGTTGTCACTGACAAACTCAATTTGAACAGTTTGCTGTATTTCAAAACCCTGACAGACTGCAGTTCAATTTTATTTATTTATTTATTTTTTCCAGTGGTGGAATCTGAGAGCAGCTGTAGTGAAGCGCAGTTGTATCTTTCTGACTGCAAACTGGCTTATCCCACTGTAACTAGCTTTCTGTGCACGTGCCTGCACCCGTGTATGTTTTCTTAAGAACCACTTTTATTTTCATTGTCATTCACTGTGATGTATCAGTGGCATGTCAACAACGAGAGGCATCTCCGCTGTTAAGAGATTATCTCTAAAACACGGTTTAAGAGAGAGCAGTTTTATGTGCGTGATCAGGAGTCAGATTTCACTGCAAAGAGAACAGCTGTGCATCTGCAAGATTGTTTTGCTTGTTCAACAAGTGTTTGATGAATTGCTTGAACTTTCATGCTGGCAGATTTCATTTCTGGCTGTAAGGTCATAGAAGTGTTTTTGTTTATTAAGGATCACTGAACAGCCTCTTAGCCTTATGCAAGAAACATTTATGACCTCTTGTAGAGCAAAGGTGGCTATGCAGAAACTTAACTTGAAGTGGAATGATGGTCCTAATGGTCCTGTCAAAAACGGCTCTCATACCATAACTGACTACAGAAACGTTGATGAGCGAAGATGCACTATATGTTCACAATTCCATCCCGCAGAATATCCTTATTGAACCCAGTCAGCTGTGCAAACTTCCTCCTGTGAAAACATCAGTAGCTTCTGATTTGTTGCTCTTAAGCTAAATTATGCCCATGTACAGGAAGCACACAGATTACACTGATCTTGTGACTGGATTTGGCAATACACACATTATTGTTCTTCTCATTTGAAGTTCTTTTTTTTTTTTCACAAAGTTTCAAAGCAAAATAGGGCATTTCCCCATCAGCTGAAACCAATAGTTAATTTTCATGGCACAATTGCGTCTTAGAACCTGCTTGCCACTGCAGAATGACATCTTTCTGCTCCGCTGCCTCAAAATATTATGTACTCCATGAATCCAAGCCTCGGGAATCTTCAATATCAAAAGCACTAGACTGCAAGTGATTCACTGCAGAATCATGTTATCTCTGGACAACACGGCGCAGCCTGCATCTCATGTGCCATAGAAACAACAGGGAAGTCTGAGGTGAATCACCAGGCCTATCAGAAAGGGAAGTCTGCAAGCTGTTTTAGTTTTGAAAAGATTTCAATATCCAGAAGGACAGGATCTTTTAATCACACATAATTTAAAGAAGAAAAAAAAACACCTTGTATATGCTTCTGTGGCACCATTGCACAGAAGTATAGACAAGGTGTAAGGCAGGATCCAGCTGCCTATCTGTGTGGGGCCCATACTTGTCTTTGTTTGCAAAGGAAATGGCTGACAGTGAAAAATGTGACCAATTCTAATTTTAAATGCCAATGAAAAAAAGGCCCCAGTATTTATGGGTTCTGACCAGATGAACAGAGGAGAAAGCTTTAAGCCTGACAGCATATTCCTTATCACAATTAAAAGTGTTTTATAACATGACTGCAAACCTTTTGAAGTCAGATTAGTGGTAATATTGGAGAGATCAGACCAGGCTTTGAAATGTCGAAAAAGAATAGGTGAAAGAGAAATTATTTAACGGTGCCAAAGAGAATGCTCCTTTTCCTCTCGTTTTACTTTGAATGCAGCCTTGTGCTATTTTTTGATAGATTTTTCTGGGTGGAACTGCTAATTTTTTTCTTTTCAACGTGTAATTGCTTCACGTGTACTTTAAGAAAGCATGCTTACAGTCCAACCTAGGGCCTTGATTGAGGAAACCAAAGAAGAAAGGAGGAAAACTAATTTTGCAGCACAATTTAAATTCAACTCTTTTTTTTTTTTGTAGGATTTAAGCCTGTAGTGATGAGGGGAAAAAAATATGAACAAGCCCACTAGCTACTGCAGAACTGTGATCAGCCCACATACAGTAAGCATATGCATTGTGAACATGAGAAACCATATATTTAAAATGAGTACATGCAGGGGGTCAAATTAGGATTTGTTTTGTGGGTGAGGCTCTGTGGTTTCAGCGTTGCAATGGAAACATCACATGGGAGCACAGACAGGAAAATGTGAGTGATAAAATTTTACAGTCTGTCAAAACGGGGCAACACATTCCCTGGTCTGCATGCCAGAATCAGACTACAGTTGGTAGTGTGCAAAGCTGATAATGGTAAGATAATATGCAACTGTACTCTCTTTTTGTATCTGTATCAATTATAACAATGATATTGCTGCCATTAAAGGAAATAAAAATAATACATGTAAGTTTGCATAGAACTGTTGCTTCACTTTAGTAGAGCTAATAATATTACAGGCCTACGAGAGGGGAGTCCCTTAAACTGTAAGTCACCACATCCTCATAATCTTGCGAAACCTCTCAAAAAATGACCATATAGCAAAAGACACAAATGGCTTCAGAAAAATTTCAAATTGCATTTTGAATCATTTTATCTTGCTTATTTCTGAAACACAGTTCTGAAGCATATGAACAGGGCTTGACACTGACACCGGCCAACCGGCCAAATGCTGGTAAAATTTGGCTGTGGCTAGTAACAATTTCTGTCTCACAAGCAACTTTGGCTGGTAACTTAATCTTTGATATGACACATCACAATAGTTGTACCAATTGTTTGTATTTAAAATGTAAATGCAAGAATATTGTGAAGAAGAAAAAAACTGACAGCAAAACTGTGGCTAGCATAAAGACTAAATGGCTAATGACTGAGGAAAATCACTTGCCACAGTGGCTGGTGAGCCAAAAAGTTAGCATCAAGCCCTGCATGTGAGTATGAAGAATAATAAACTAATATCAATTAACTTCTTCAGGAGACTGTAGGCTAATCCATTTCAATAGTTAATGTGACATCGTGGTGGTGTGATGTACTCTGATATAGTCTGACTATTAATGTTCTGAAACTGCTGAGAAACTTCAAGCTGGCTTGCTTTATGGTTTATTTTGAACTTCACTAGCTATCTTAAATTAATAGTTTATGGAAAGAAAACCTCCCTCAAATCATGCACGTAATTTACAATTCAAGTAGATATGATCAAAATATTGTTCAAGACTACCACCATTTCTGTACAGCTGTTCATTCAGCTGTCTTTCTTGTATTTAAGGCAACACAAATTAGCTATTTTTAAATAAGCCATTTGTAGCCCAGAGGATCATCCTATACGGTATATCCTCATTATTCGTGGGGTTACGTTCCTTCCTCCCCCTGCAAATCCAAAAAATCCACAAATAATTGATGCAGTTTTAAAAGGCTTAATTAATTAAGGCTTAATTAATACAGCACAGTACATAATTTATTACTTACCTAATAATAATAATAGTAATAATGATAATAACTAGAAAAAGCACTCGGAGAGTGCAGACCTCAACCAAGGTGAATGTGAGCGTTTTCTGTTAAAAAAATGGCCTAAGAAATTCACGAAAATGGCGGGGGCGACCACAAATTAAAATATATTATGAAAAAAAAACCTGAGAGCAAAATCTGTGAGTATCCAGGACCACGATCGGTGAACCACGAATGGGCAAGGGTATACTGTATGCGTCAAAGATAAGTGGCTTTCACAATACTGTCCAAGAGTTTCTCTTGCTCGGTCACCATGCTGTAACGTTTGGTCACTCTCATCTCTCTTAATTTCTTTCTTGAATTTTTTAGTTGTCCTCTGTCATCTCTGCTGTGTTCTGTGAGCAAGTTTCATTGTTATAGATGTGGCACCTTGTGCCATAAAGCAATACGTAGTTGTTGCAAAAGACAACAAGCAAGGTGATTATTTAAGGTTATTTGGGTGTTTTTGTTGACTATAGGAGCGGGAGACCGCAAGAGCTAGACAATGCTTCAGAGAAAATAATTTAACACTCTATCATCTGAAATAAAAAATAATATATAAAAGTTGCAAAAAAGACTCCATGGTGTCACTTTATGATGAGGAACTGACGTCAGCAATCTATTTGTTAAAGCCATTAACAGAGAAAAGGGATCGTGCAGAGTGTTGCAAGAGTGTGGGTGAGATCTTCTGTGCCTTAGAATGAAACCGCTGTGAACCAATAGGGAAATAAGGTGTTGTTTCTCAACCTCATGCTGAGAGTAAACACACTGCATGAACACAGCCACTGGCAATATCAGGGAGGAGGGGTGTTTTGTTTGCAAGAAGTCATGGAAAATTGTGGCTTTAAAAGCATGTAAAGCCATAGAAGAGTTGCAAAATATGCATAGATTTTTATAGATATGCAAGTTTAGGCATCAAGTGAGGACAAAGTATACATGTCAGGGCTGACTAGCAGAGAGCTTGAGTACAGTGTACTTACAGAAAACACAAACAGACAACTTGACTCAGTACACTCAAACACTGAACTCATATGGCATAATTCTTAACATTTCAAGATAAAAGTGCCATTCAGCCTGTCCTTAGACCCATGAGAAGGCAAAGGGCTGGAGCTGAGAATAGTGTAATTAGAGACAAAGAGCTTAACCTCAGGCGTAGCAGCAGGAAGAGAGAGAGAGAGAAGGTAAGGACATGTGGCAAGGTTGGGAAACATCCAACATCAGCCTGAGAGAAATAAAAGTGAGAGGTACAAGGAAGGCAAACAGCAAGCAGCTGCTGAGGCTTTACATGTTCTACATTATTTATGCAATCAGCTGTAGGAGCTCCAAAACAGAGAGACACAGACAAATAATAGAATAAATCAGACCTAGAGACAGAAACAAAGTGAAATAGGGGCAAAGAGTACGTGCACAGGCAGACTTGCATTGTATGTGTGTCTATCTGTGAGACAATGAAGAGAAAAAGGAACACTTACCCTGACAGCCCTGTCAAGACAACTGATTTTTCTTCTTGAATTTCACTCTGCCACACCTGAAAGGAAAGAGCAGCTGTGTTAACATTCGTGTGTTTTTTTTCAGATTACATGCAAGGCTTCAGATATGTGCTCCAAACTGTCTTTGACAAAATGCCCGAACTTCGCTGGAACCAATAAACAAAAACTATATATATATATATATATATATATATATATATATATATATATATATATATATGTGTGCATGGGGCAAACCTGAAAAATGAAAATGAATATTGGATTCCCATGATCTTGGAGCCTTTAGGTTGCCCTGCATTAGAAACAGGCATGGTTGGATGGGCTCAGGAACCTGTGAAAACAGCATTCGGTCTATTATTAGATAGCAAGGAGTGTAAACTTTTGCTGGAGTCCAAAACAACATAAAGCAAAGCACTTCTGGCTTAGAGCAAAATTTGTGTTTGCAGCAAAATGTCAATTGGCAGCTTACGTTGGCAGCTTTGGTAGGAAAAGAAACATTAGAGCTGAAAGGTGAATACAGGTGTGTACAGGTGTATGCAGGTGTATACAGGTGTACAGGTGTACAGGTGTATACAGGTGTATACGCTCCGATCCAACACTGAAGGCCTTGCATCTTTCAGCAAGACAATGATAAACTATATACATTATCCATTACAAAAGCATGATTTCATTGTAGAAAAGTGCAGATGCTGAATTGGCCTGCCTGCAATCCAGACACTTCACCAAGTGAAAACACTTTATAATATATTCAAAACAAAAAATATGACAAAGAAGACCCAGGACTGTTCAGCAGCTCAAATCCTACACTGAATGAAACAACATTCTTCTCACAAAACTCCAGAACCTGGCCTCCTCTGTTCACAGACTTATCAGGACTGCTAAAAGAAATAATGATGCAACACTGAGGTAAACATCACCCTGCCCCCTGTTTTTTGACACATGTTGCACCCATCAAATTCAGAACCGCCTTTTGCTCTTAGAAGATACATTTCTTGACTTGGCAAAGATATGCCTTAAAACATTTGGTATATTTTCTGTTGTATTCTGAGTCAAATATTGTTTTCACATCATTGTATTCTGTTTTAATTTACATTTTACAATTATTCATGCAGAATTAGCTCCGCATGAATATAAACCTCCTGTGGGAATAACTTAATTTAATATAGCATCCCTTCCATACAAACATATCAAAGGTTGTTATATCTTTATAGTATTTTATATGTCACAGGCAGGGATCATCTTGTCTTTCAGGTCGAGTAAAGGTCACGTTTTCTACCACTTTCTACTGTTGGCACTTGTGTGGTTCTGTGGTAAAGTAGATGATGTGTGTATGTGTGTGTGTGTGTGTGTGCAGACTGTGTGCAGAGTGATGACAATGACCCTAAAAACTCCACCTGTTCTCACTAAAATACTATGCTTTCTCACTGCTGTTTTTTTTTTTTTTTTTTTTTTTTGGGGGGGGGGGGGGGGGGGGGGGGGGTTGTCAAAATGCTCAACACTTTGACAGCCCCGGAATGAAAATGCGTGCTGTGCAGACAACGTAACAGCGGCTTTTAATTTCAGCCTTACAATGCATTCTTGTGCACTGCACATTCCAATAACAAAAGAAACAGAGTGAAAAGGAAGACATATGCTGATTACCAATATCCCTGCAGGCTACTCTGAACACTCTCACATGGCCTGAAGGAATGTAGTGCACTAAACATCACATTTGCTTCCAGCGTCATATATAACAGAAGTCCCACCAGTGTTTCAGTATTATTTTTAGTATTTAGGTTGATTAAAAACAAGATTAGTAAATAACCAAATGCATTGCATTAAGATGTTTATTTGATATGGTTATACCGTGTCAGACAACCTCTGAAATTATATTACCACTCATGTTCGTGCTTTTGCCCTATCAAACTCCTCTATAAACTATAGAGTACAGAATACACTAGAAATGCACATAAAAATAATGACACCGCTGCACTCACTGCACTCTTTCTGTGCTCAGTCATGCCCAGGAGCTTTTTGAGAAGATGCTGATCCACAAATTCCCATGGGTTTGGTGGAGTGGACTGGAGCCAGTGGAAATTGCAAACAAACATTGGGACTGCTGTATCTGATGTGAACACAAACAATCTCAAAGCCCTCTTTCACACATCTGTGTATGCAAAATGTGCATGTGTTTTGTGTTCAAGTGGAGAAAAGTGAGATAGAGTTGGGGAAAAAAAAAGGACTGTGCGTCTGTGTGTGTTTGGTTGCAGGGACGGGAAGGCGTTTCAAAGGCATCACAGCATCAGATTTATGAGGGCATTCAAAAAAACGCTGGCAATAAAACACAGATCCAAGCTCCTGTCAAAAGTTCATATTAGGTCTTATTTGTGGCAAGACAGAGGAGGAAGGACGATGAGCACCAGTGTGTGAGAGAGGACGGAGGAGTAATGAAGGAGGTGAGTCGAGAGGCAAAGAAAGTGAGAGAAAAAAAAACAAAGAGGAGAGGAAATGATCAGAACACAATTTCAAAATAAAGAAAGATAAACCTTTTATGTCAGTAAAAAAAAAAAAGCCAGAAGAGCTTCAAATGAAAATCCAGTCAGCAAGCAAGAGAGACAGTTAGCAGCTCTGCCCTCCTCTTCCCTTTTCTCCACCCCTCGGTTTTTAGAGGCCAAGTCCACACCACATTATGGGTCCCTGGGTTTTTTATAATGGCTGGGTGTGTTCTGATCCTGCACTAAAGCCATCAGCAGTCAAATTCCATTCCTAATTAGTGGTGGGAACAAAAGTGACAACTGGAATCAGCTGAGGAACAATTAAACCTCACAGAGGGAAAACAAGGTTTTCAAACAGTATTTCACATTGCAGGGTGTGATCGGGCTACATGAGGCAAAAAAGAAAATGCTCATCTTCAAAATATTCTCAGAAATATATCATCTCAACTCAACAATATTTCAGTTTTCCAATCCTTTAGTGATCCTTTTAATCTCGCCTTTGTAGGTGTTGGTTGGGACGTCAGTGGAAGGCATCGCCCAAAATTCTGTAATAACAGTTTAGTTTGATCTCTATAAAGTGATTTGGAAATTGAAATTATATTAACAATAACAATATGTAGGAACACATGTGCTGGCATTTCTTATGGAAAGCACTGCTTTACTTGCACATAGAATAAATGCTGCTGTGTTCTGGATACCCTTCAAACAGAATGACCCATTCATTCATCACGCAAAAGTTTAAGTACATGAAGATACTTACCCAAATTACTGTAACAACTGGAGGCTTACTATGCTCATCAAACAGATGGATTTAGAAAACAATGCTTTGAAGGCGCAACTCTAAAAATGCAAAGTTATGAAAGCTTGATACACAGTTTAATAGGATAATTACACAGCAAAATGCACTCCTTTACTGTGTATGTACTTGTGCATGTAAACAGACAGCAAAATGATAGCTATAATAGACTTTTTAATTCAGTGTTTTGTTGAAGTTCTTGATCTTGCATACACATATAATAAGAGACACAAAAGTGATGACGTTAAACTAACTAATGTTAACTTTGTCAGGTTTGATGCCAGAGAAGTAATTGCACGCACATGAGGAAAAGGGCAATTCACGCTATCAATACACAAATAAAAATACAAAAGAAAGAGGAACACATACACCCTGCTTTCATCCTCAAATACGACTTTAATGTACTGTTATAATTTATAAATTATGCTCTCACATGAAGAACACCAATACCTCATCTAAACATATGCACTGTTACGTGCATTACTCATCTTTCTTTTCCTTCTGATTTGAGAACTGGCATTGGAAACATTTATCCATTCTCCCAAAAAGGTATTATCTGCAATTATTTACTTCTAGTCACCATGCCACCATAATTTGTACAAACAGAATCCCAATTCTTCTTCATATCTCTAAAAGCTAACAGGGGAAGTAGCGTAATACTGCCTTGCAACTTCCTGTTTTGGGTTGGCAAGTGGAGAGGCAGTGGGATGTGAGTTTTTGGACCGAGCTGGCCATCAAGCATTGGTATTATGTTGGCAATGTGCTGTTATTTTATGCTGGAATGCTCATTATGCAAAGCTACGGCTTCCAGAGGTGGCACATATGTTGTTGCTAGATTTAAAACGAGCAACTTTTTAAAGGATTTAAGGAGCCATACTAAGTCAAAGGGAGGAAAAACAGGATTGCCCCCCCCCCACCGAAAAAAGAAAAAGAAAGAAGATCATATAGCCATGGCAATAATGGGCAGAATTTTTGAGTTCGGTGTTCTGAATGACTCGCCCCTGTCCGTCTTTGAAAATGCCAGATTTTCCAGCTACACTGAGCACTTCAAGGTACAGTTAGTTTGAAAAGCAACTCTGACACTGTTCTCAGACAGAACATTAGTAAGTTAAAAGAAGTTAAGTTGAAAGTTAGTGCACAGGACATTAGGACCATCTTACTAGACGGGCTGAAAAACTGGGAAGGACTTTCTGGCACTGCAATTAATTGGTTTGAGTCCTATCGGGGACTACTTTGTGTCTTTAGGTAACTATGAATTTGAACAAATGAACAAAACCTGTGAACATCCCCAAGGCTCCATCTTGGGGCCACTGCTGTTTAACATCTAAATGCTGCTACTCGCTCTAGTTATGAAGCACAACAAAATATGCTACCACAACATGCTGATGACACACAAATCTACATAACTATTTCACCAAGAGACTATAGTCTAAATTAAATCAGGATTAAAAACTTCTCTATTTGCTGTTTATTTCTTGCATTTTATCCTATCTTTTTTGAAGGTTTCTTTTTTCTTCTATTTTTATTTCATTTATTTTAAAAGTTTGTTTTTTGTTTTTTAATGTACATTTTAATGTTTTCTGCACTCCACTATCGTGCTTCTAATGTTTTGTGTAAAGCACCTTGAATTGTCTTGTACATGAAATGTGCTATACAAATACACTTGCCTTACCTCGCCTTAGTATCAGACTGGTCTGCAGTGTCAGCCAATACACAAAACTCAGGTAATAGAATTGGCATTGGAAAGGAAAGGGGAAAAGTGGTCTTGAAACATGTCAACTGAACAATGGCATTTACTGCCAGTGGCATGTGCAGTCAATACCACCTCCCCACTCAACTGTTTTTCGGGGCCACACCTAACCCAAGGCATGGACTTGTCTCAGCCCTCTGTCATTGCTTTCTCTATCTTTTAATTTTCACTCATGAAATGTATTTTTTTTTAAGTCCCCATAGTTTTTGCTCTCAATATTATATTAGAAATAAGATTTTCCAACTAATGGAATGGCCATGAAGTCAACACAATGGAAAGTAACTCCATCTTTAGCAGAGTGGAGGGTAAATGAATATTTGATTGACAACGGGTAAATCAGACCTCTGAATGCCAAGTGGATGCTGACAGTACAGAAGAAAACCCAGAGAGAGGGGCATTATGACTGATTGATTGTACCTACTGAGCAATTAGCGTGAGATTAATTGCTTAGCTGTCACTATTGGACCGTTATTAGCAAAGGAACTCCTCTCTGGAAACCATTTCATTGTGAGGTAATTGACATAATTGTTTTGGAGATGACAGAACTCCTGTGGCATAACAGAACACTTGCTTTACCCTTAGTAGGTTAACAATAAGCTAAATGGTAATTGACAAATCTTGCAATTCAGAGAATGGATGCATCAGCATGAGATAAAGCTAGCAGGAACATAAAGGGCAAAAAGAGAGGGTAAATCAAAGTGTTTGCATGCACACGCATGCATCTTTGAGCAGCATAGAGTTTAGGTCATAGAAACATACACTATATTGCCAAAAGTATTTGCTCACACATCCAAATTATCGGGATAAGGTTTTCAAACCACAGGTGTATAAAATTAAGCACCTAGGCATGCAGACTGTTTTTACAAACATTTGTGAAAGAATGGGTCTCTCTCAGGAGCTCAGTGAATTCCAGCATGGAACTGTGATAGGATGACACCTGTGGAACAAATTCAGTCATGAAATTCCTCCCTCTGAAATATTCCATAATATGGAAGTGTTTAGGAATGACAGCAACTCAGCCATGAGATAGGCCACGTAAACTGAGGGAGTGGGGTCAGTGGATGCTGAAGCACATAGTGTGAAGAGGACACCAACTTTCTGCAGTCAGTCAATACAGACCTCCAAACTTTATGTGGCCTTCAGATTAGCTCAACAACAGTGCAGAGAGCTTCATGAATGGGTTTCCATGGTCGAGCAGCTGCATCCAAGCCATACATCACCAAGTGCAATGCAAAGCGTCAGATGCAGTGGTGTAAAGCACACCACCACTGGACTCTAGAGCAGTGGAGGAACGTTCTCTGGAGTGACAAATCACACTTCTCCATCTGGTAATCTGATGGAAGAGTCTGGGTTTGGTGGTTTCCAGGAGAATGGTACTTGTCTGACTGCATTGTGCCAAGTGTAAAGTTTGGTGGAGGGGGGATTATGGTGTGGGGTTGTTTTTCAGGAGCTGGGCTTGGCCCCTCAGTTCCAGAGAAAGGAACTCTGAATGCTTCAGCAGACCAAGACATTTTGGACAATTCAATGCTCCCAACTTTGTGGGAACAGTTTGGAGCTGGCCCCTTCCTCTTCCAACATGACTGTGCAGCAGTGCACAAAGCAAGGTCCATAAAGACATGGATGGCAGAGTCTGTGGATGAACTACAATGGCCTTCACAGAGTCCTGACCTTAACCTGATAGAACACCTTTGGGATGAATTAGAGCGGAGACTGAGAACCAGACCTTCTGGTCCAACATCAGTGTTTGACTTCACAAATGTGCTTCTGGAAGAATGGTCAAAAATCCCCATAAACACACTCCTAAACCTTGTGGACAACCTTCCCAGAAGAGCTGAAGCTGTTCTACCTGCAAAGGGTGGACCCATGTCATATTGATTAGAAATGGGATGTCACTAAAGCTCATATGTGAGTCAGGTGAGTGAATACTTTTGGCAACATAGTGTATTTGCCAGTGTGTGTATTTGCCTTTGGATTAGCCAGGACATGTCTCCACAATGGCTGGAATGCCATTTGTATCACACATATACAAACAGACAATCCACAAACTCAGGCTTGGTAACCAGGCCATATTTAAGTGACCTTGCAAGTCTGCTTTTGTTAACCACCTAAAAACTTTGTAGGGTATATAAATGATCAATCTAAAGCACTTACACGTATCACATCATTCTTGCAGCTAACACTCATTGTGTATTTATGGCCTTCCTAGGTCCTACACTTTAATATTGAAGGTATTATATATATATTTAATTATTTTGGTGTAATCAGTGCAATACTTGCTGAATTAGAGTGGAGAGAAAACATAGAGTATCTTTGGTGCAGCTGTGGCACAGGAAGCAGAGTGGCCATCTTTCATTTGGATGGTAGCTGCTTCAATTCCCCCAGTTCACAAGTGTCCTTGAGGAAGACACTGAAGCCCCTCAATATGTTCTTGAGTCGCAAATAACTTTGGATAAAGCGTCATCTAACTTAATGTAATGTAATCTTCTCTTTTTAATTATCAACTTGCATAACAGAAAATTAGAATTTTCAAACTGGTACTGATGGGTCTTCTGTTACTTGAAGAAAAGCTGCAACTGTGTTGCAGCCCCAGCCATTTCTTTTTCAGCTATGGACATCAGAATGATCAATGAAAAGCCTAGAAGACTGCATCTATTTTGACTACTTTCTCTAATAGAAATAACAAAGCAATAAAGCATCTCTCAGCTAAAGTTCAGAATGCTCATTTTTCGCTCATTCAACCTTTGCATCCAGCCCTTACTTTGTTGCAAAACTGACTTTATTAATGCACATGAAATAAGGAGCTCATATTTGCTCGATATGGAGCTGATTTGAAAGAAGTATGCATTATGATATGCAGTAAATGAAAAGAGAATGATTTTAAAAATGCAACTTTGAAAATGTTTTAAATTATTATTGATGAAAGTGTGTGTTCTAGTGAGTTTGCATTAGTGAGCATGTGTCCTGTTGGGCACTGTGCAATCTCCTACAAGATAAAATCCACTCGCCATCTGGAAAAAATTAGTGTGTTACAGTTGGGCATATCTTTCCCTCAGCCAGCAGGAAATGGCTTATTTCTCCTGAGTAGAGCCCGTCCCAGCTCGGGAAGTGGCTAACCACATGAAACTAGTGCGATCCTGTCTGTTTACACTCAGTAATTTGCACAGGTGAGAGAGCAAGGGCTGCTGGGATGAATACAGCGGGCTTGTTTTCGGCCCCACCTCTGAGGAAGTGAGAGGGTTTGGAAAAGTCATGAATCGATTTCTTTCTTCAATCCCAGACCAAGATTTGTTTAGGCATTAAATCAATGTTGTAAAAAGAATATTCAAGTCAAATGTCAAGTTAAAAGTCAAGATATTTCAAATGATTATATTACTTGAGCAGCGGCCATTAAATGTGGAATGTGTAGGCTATTTAGTTTGATTCTAACTGACCTAAATACACACCCGTATACAACATGCACACACAGCAGTTTTATCACAAACTCTTGGAACTTAAGATAAAAGTAACTGTTTAATGACAAAACTGAATAAGGCATGACCAGTTTAAAGCATGGGTTACATAGTTACCAACTTTGGTTCTAAAACTGAAACCAGAGGCGGTACACTGCATCAGCAGTCCACCCGTTCAAAGCAAAAATGTTATTGGTTTGATCCCGATGCAGGGGTCAGCAGGGGATTTTCTGCCATAAATATTTTATCATCTTGTTTTCTCATTTCCATACAGTCACATTATAGTAAAAACAAAATTAAATCAATCAATAAATCAATAAAATAAATCTGTTAGGCAGTGAAAACAATAAGTAGCTCTTTCAAATTGCTGTATAATATTCCATAAACGAATGGTTGAGTGTGTGCTTTTGATCTACTGTGTCGACCACTTGTCTTGTGATGACAATGTGGATTTCTCAATGGCAGGACCGAGTTTTTCTAAAGTGTTCATCAGACCCTCCACAGGGGTCTGGTTATGAACAAAATGACTGACAAACAAGCACAAGTATGTTAGGCCGAACATGCCAAAAGGCTGACAAACATGAATGTCACATATTCTGCTGGATATACTGTGCAAGTCACTGAACAGCACAGTTCTCTGACTGGACAGAGTATGAGAAAGAGCCATTAAGCTCTTATTATGAGGGTTTATGGTGGTTGGAGCTCTCAGCTGTGAACAACATCAGCAAACAAATATCATTTCACTGGTAATAAACCAGTTGCAGTAAGGCTTTAACACATGAATTTTATCTTGTTATAGGTTCATTATATGTTTTATTTGCAATAAAAAGAAGCATAGACTGTATATATAACTGGACAGAGTGTGTGGCCATGTGACCATTAGGTTTGTGCAGAGTGCTTTTGAAGCTTCTTTTTGCTCGAACTGAACAGTTGCAAAGAGGAGGAACCAGCAGGGCTGAGAAGCTGACTGGAACACATACACCAGTTAGCTGTTTTAGATTGACTGGTTTAGCCTCTGCTAACCCAGGATCATAATTCAGAAATTCAGATTGCTTTATATTCATTTTCATATTATATTTCATTCAATTTTTCAATTTTTTCTCAACTCGCTCATTTCAAATGTTGCTACCAGAACATCATCTGGAACGAAACAATGGACCTCGGCAAAACTGGAGGTCCTGCAGAGCTCTGTGACTGAGTTCTGCCCAACGAGAGGTCTCGCCGGAAGCTCGCCGGCCGCCACAGAAGCTGAGACCAGTCGTAGAGCTCAAGTGTTTCTTGCTTCGTGCAGAGGGGCCGTACAGTTTGATTATAGTTAGATTTCAAATCTAACTATAGAGACCAAAACCTTTTTTTTGTACCAGTTTGTAAATATGTTGCTGTAAAGTTGACCATTTTTAACGTGGGAGTCAAAGGGTATTTGCTTTGTTTTGGAGCCAGCACCTAGTGATCAGTAGAGGAACTGCAAAAGCATCTACTTCCATGTTGGAAGTAGATGTTAAAATATCTGCTTAAATTTCAGTTGGAGGAATATTTGACTACTTTAAGGAGGCATGTTCTAGGTGTTGTTATTTCTCTTTCCATTTGTCGACAACACCCAGCCAATGTAATTTTTTACTTCCACCCTAGTCGTATCACATTACAACATAAACTACCATGAAACTAGCTCACAGAGCTACAATGGACATCATGGCAGAGGCAACTCAGACTTGAGAGTGATGACGGAAGAGAAAACAAGAAGGTGACCCAGCAAGAGACAGAACAAGAGTCAATCTTAAATATTAAAAACGACTTAACCGCCGTGCCCATAGGGGGAGTCGCTGAGCTAAAAATTGAAAAAAAAAAATTTTTGTGCGGATTTAAGTCCACCCCTGCCTTTCGCCCATAGACGGCTGGGATAGGCTCCAGCAGATCCCCGTGACCCTTCAAGGATGAAACGGGTGTAGAAAATGGATGGATGGATGGATTTAAGTCCATGTTCCCAGAGACTGGGCATCATAGTTCTACTGAACAGTAAAAGGCTTCTTGAAAAAGGTGTTTTGCTTGTGTTAATTTATAAACTGTATGGCTCACCATTCACAAGTACAAGTATTTCTAAAGAGACACTTTTGACAAAAAAAATATACAGCAGAAATATGCTTGTGAGAAAACCAGTGTGTCTTCAGTGAGTCTTTCCATCCATCCATCCAGACTAGAGATTGGCTCCACCCTGGAAATATTTCCTTTCAGAGGCCTAACATATAAAGACACATAACAATGCACACTCAATCTTACCATCAATTCAGAATCACAAACCAGCTTGAGATGTGTTTGGATAATGGGAAGAAATAGAAGCACCAGAAACAACCCACAAAGTCACACGAGAACACTGAAAACTCCAAACAGTGGAGTTTACATGAGGTAATGCCCCCTGTTTAAACATGCCTCATATCTAAACATAACATTTCTGAGTTGGGATATAAAAATTAATCATCTTTCAGTTCATTTTTTTAACATGTGTTATTTTTTCCATAAAATTGAAACCTGTTATATAATCTATCTTTTTAACTGCTATGTTCCAAAAATGAGGTGTTTTCATCTCCATTCCAGCAGCACATTCACACACCAAACTTTCCACCTTTATTCTCCACTTCAAAGCGTTTAGGAGAAAGAATTATTGATATCTCATTTACAGCCTCTTTGAATAACATTTTAGTCCTAATAACATTTTTACATGTTGTCAGTGGGATTTTCCCCCTTTTATAAGGCAATAAGAATCAGTCTCTGAAGTCCTCCCAGTAAATACCCTTGATGCTAAGAAAATCTAATATGCATTTGGAATGTGTCTTAAAACAATTTCTGCAAATTGATACACATCAGCTCACATTAGCTCACAGATAAAAAGCCATTTCCATACTGAATTTATTTATTTTTCAGATAGAATTTCAGAAAATTGGAATACAAAAAGTAGTAAAGTGTGAATGATTCATGTTAAGAGCTAACCTCATAAATGACAATATCCAAAGATAAATGTTATCTTTTTTATTTGTCTTATTACTATAAATAATTCCTCTGTAATTCCTGCTTTATTCTAACTCCAAAACATTCCTCATTTTTGCTTTCTGTGTGTTTCTCACCCCCTCCACCCCACGCAACTCTCATTTCAGACTCTATTCAAGGTCACTGAGAGTTTACTTCATTCTGACTTTCTTTCATCTTTTGCATAACAATTTACCATCCATCTTACCTCCTGGAGATTTACCTCCCTTATGAGCTTATTCAGCCTTGTTTACAACCTCTTCTCCCCTCTCCTCTCCTCCAATCATTCTTTCATCCGTCATCATTGCTGATCATCCATCACTGATGCAGCCGTTCCTCCAGTTTTATCATTCATCTTTAGTTTGCGTCTGCCTGCCCCATCGTTTACTGACCCCCCTCGCTTTTTTTTCTTTCAACCCTTTTCTTATATCCCTTTTAATCCATCCATCAAATCAATTTAGTCTTTTTTGAATACACAAATGTATATTTTTTTCCATAAGTCTTCTTCACAGCCGCATGTCCCCAATATAATTTTAGTTTATTTGGATTTGTCATCGTTTGTCACCCAAATTCCCTGACAGTTTATGTCTGTGCGTCAACCCCACATAGCCAGGTTGTTTCATTTGCAGACCATATGGAGCTTCTACCAGATCCCATACTGATAAACAATGTGGTCTTTGCTTATGTCTTTCATTAGATGAAAGACAGTTAAAAAGAAAAAAAAATCACAAATCTTTGACCACAAGAAACCAGGCAACACTCCCCCATGTGACTGGGGAGTGTTGGGAGTGATGGAAGGGCTGTGTGTGTGGCTGAAAGGGATGAAGTGTGTCCTTTGAAGGCAGACCGGGAGGGAAGCATATGTACATACACACATCCTCACAAACACACACACAGTCAGACGTCCATCCCGCACTTCGGTATTTATTTTTTCAGACTTATTTATGCAGCAACTCACACCCTTCGTTCTCGCTAAGCAGCTGGCCTTACTTTTGAAAGTGTAACATTTCATAGACCTTGAGCAAAGACGGGAGAATGGGAGAGAAGGAACACGGCTAAGGTAATAACCTGATTTCGCCTCAGTTTGGTTTTGATTTAGGAGAGGAAGAGTGTGTCAAAAACACAGCAGGCGCTCTTCTGTCTGGGTTCCATGCCAAATTTTTTGGAGAGACGGCGAGAGAGAGGGATGGAGACGCAGCGTGAAAGGAGAGACAAAGTGAACAAAGAGAGACAGGGATGGTGAATCAAGCCCCATGCCAGTAAAATGAAGTGAAGTGACACAAAGAAACAGAGATACCATTGAGAATATGAGCATTCAGTGGAGGGAGACAGGGGAAGGGAGATGGAAAAGGATGGGTGGGAGGGTATTACCAGTGAATGAATTTTTAAACAACGCTGAGATCAACTGTACCCAGGAGCTCAAACAGAAATAAATATCTTGCCTCTGCATTTTAAACTCCTTTTTAAAAATGCAGCAACATTACCTTTATTTTTTTTTACAGCACAGAGTCTATATTCAGACAGCTTAATCAGATTCTTAATCAGTAAATTTGACAGTGTACCTGACACCAGACAGCGAGAAATGCTTTTGTGTAAATTCATGCAAGTCACACTGACGCACACACACACATATAGGCAGACACACGATTGCTCATTCAAAGAATTTGAATCTTAAACTCCAAAAACATGTGTCAGCCCTCACCCATCTGTCTGTCACCCTGCAAGGCCCTGACAATAGCATGAACACAATTAACTTAATCTGGGAGAATGTGCCAATTTAGCCTCCATTTCCTGCTTACAGCATCAGATTTTATTTCAGATGTGTATTTATTTCAGCATAATCTTTAGGCATGCCATTTTTCATTGCCAAAGGTATCTCCATATGAACGAGGATGTCCCAGTTTGCAGATTCTGAAAGACAATCCAATTCACTGCTTGAGTTCAATTCAGTTGTAGCTACATCCTGGCATAAAAGACTATTTTAGTCATCAAGGTGTCCATCTTACCATTAACTTTACTTTTACGTTCTTACTGAACATGTATATTCACAGAAATAAGAAAAAACAAACCATGTCTTGTATAAATATAACATTATACAGTGGCATGTTATCAGGGTCAGGAGTATAAATGTATTGGAATAGACAAAATAAAAGGAGTTTGAAAAGTATTTTGATTCAATTATGACATCAGCTATCCACTAATGTAGGTGTAAATTAAATAACAATTCAGTTACAAGCATAAATGTTTACTTTGTTTATTCTCAGGAAATGTCTCCCTTGTTTGATTGTAAGCGATGCAACACCATCACTGTCACACAACAGTATGGTTATGATTATAATATAAATTTAGAGTGATGCATAGATTCTTTAGCATAAAAAAAGAGCCATCAGTAAGTCTTTCACAGAAGCAGATAGTAATTGCCTTTTATGTCAGCAATGGTAGTCAACAAGACTGGAAGCACAAAATAAAATGAGAGCTCTTTTAAAAGTTTATTCAAGACTGTGACTGAAAATCTGTGTGGCATTAAAAGAACAACTCAACAGCTGTGTTCTGCACGCAGACAGATTTTATGTATGCATTTCTTTGGATAAAACGTTGAGTTGTAGGATGGTGCCACACTAGTGGCAGTCTGTTGCAATTACCCATGGTGTTCTTCTTTGTAAGCAGGCCAGCAGGAAAGCTGTTTAAATGTGAGGCAGCGGAGAGAGTAATCCAAGCCCAGACGAGTGAAGATGTTGAGCAGGAGGAATTGGAGAGGAAGGATGAGGAAGTTTATATCATTTCTTTCCTTGATCGCCAGGAGAATGCAGTATCACTGGCATGTAAAACGAACAACCTTGGAGCGCTGAGAACAGAGTGGGGATGTTGGGAATTAAGTATTACGTTTTTCACAGAGACATAGCCGAAGGAATTTATTCTAGACTCCAACGGCTTTTCATCTCACTTTTAGACTACAACGTATGAGCAGGAAGGGACTGCAGACATTGCAGCAACAGTAAAGGAGGAGGGATGGTAGTCCATATCAACGACACACGTTCTAATCCTAGACACGCTACTGACAAGAGGCATCTATGTACTCCAAGGTACTGAAGTGATGGGTTATAAGTTACCGTCATGTTTCTCTGCAGATGGAGTTCACTGATATTAACTCCCTCCCTTCACTTTATGTGACAACCATAAACTCAGTTGTTGCAAACCATAATCACCATGTTTACATTTTACAGGAAATGCTTTAGCAGGCATGAGGTCTATCCTGGATGTGAAAACTACTGGGTAAAACTCCAAAGGGTTAGAAATTTAGAAGTACAGAACATGGTTCAATTTAGGGAAAAATAATAAATAAATTAATTTCTTTTTTTTAAATCATCATTTGGAGCTAAATTGCAATCTTTCAGAATGCTCTAATTACATTATTACATTATCATCTCTACCTGTCTGTATTTTACTGGCTCATACAGGAACAGACGAGTCCTGAAGGGAAAAAAAGGTTTGATATAAAGAAAGAATTAGAGTAAATCTTGTTTCTCTGAGTCTCTTGCCCATCAACAGTTCAGAATTTTTGTGTTAATGCTGAAGAACAAACTGTTTTATCCATTTTTGTAAAGAAAAAAAAGGAAAGAAAGAAAAACAAAATAATCTTTATAGACTAACAGACTAAAGTCCTTTTTATGTACATTTTTGAAGGAATTTTAAGCTAAAAATGACAAATGATCTTTTTTCTTTGGTATACACCAAGACTTATAAAAATATTGATATCGATATGGGTATTGATATTGATATTAGGTTACTAACCCTGGTATTACATGGTATCGGATTGAAACACTGGTATTGCCCATTCCCTATTTATCACACTCCTAATTGAAAATCAATACAAAAATCTGAACAGCCAGGCATAACAGGTACCTACAGGCCAATATGAATGGACTCTGCACTATAAAACCCTCATTTAATTTATCGTAGTGACAATTTAACGAAACGAAAACCTTTAGTTTCAAACTTCTGAGGTAAATGCACACAGTTTCCAAGCATACATTATTATAATTGAAGGACAGAGCTGGAGCAGCAAGAAAAGCCCAGATGTCAAATGAATACATGCAGATCTCCAGAACATGTGAAATTCAGCTGTGATTCTCTGAGAACAGCAACACCGGAACAGACCCAAAAGCTTTGTCTTTTTATGTCAGGGAGGGAATTTGTTTTCTTTAGAATCAGAGGGGTAAAATGATCAACATGTTTTTCCAGTTTTCATTGTAAAGTATGATTAAAATTCCAAACAGCGTTTTTTTTTTTTTACTTTAACTTTTCTTAGCACAAGAATGAGAATATGCAACCAATGAAAGGGAACATTCAATTACATTCAAAGTCTACGCTTTTATGCCCTTTTTTCTAAATCTATACAGATCTATAATTTACTGTCGATCCTTCCCTTCATTTAGCTATATAGGTTTTCATCAAATTTATGCAAGTTTTATATGTTTGTACTTCGTTTTTTTATATTGTCTTGTTTTAAGTATTTCTCTTGACCATATATGTTACACTGACAAAATATTAAAAAAAAAAAAATCTACAAATTGAAATTAACACAGAAACCCAGCTGGGAGAGAAGAAAAGACAGAGATGTTTATACCAAATCAACACTGTTCTGGAAGATTCTAACATCAGCAGATTAACTGGTGATAGGTGATGGTGTCTGGACTGGTTTAGTCTTAGCAAACAAGGGTGTTATTCAACTGACATATGCTTTTCTTCGGTCAATGCTGAGTTGAGAACATGAGAGAATCTTAGGAGAGAATTTACACTAAAGTGAAATAGTGGGTTCTGGACCAAACTGATTACAAATTCAGCTGACTGAATTCAGCTCACAATGAAACTTTGATGAGTTTACCTTGAAATTTGAGCAGTATTCTGCAGGATCACCTTCATTCGGTTATATTCTGAATAAAATTTAATGACTGCAAAAATGTGTTCTGGTAGAAAAACAATTTATGACGGCATTCGAATAGAATTCCATTACTTACAGGAATTTACTGTGAGCTTTACTTGAAAGAGATTAGTTTTCTGTATTTTCTAGCGAGGTTGCTTCCTGAACGTGTCCTTGGTCAGGTGCTACAGGCATGTGCAACTGGAGAAAGGCCCAAGGCAGTACCAGGACATACTTGGAAGCTTAGAATGAACTTGATTGTATTGGAAACACAAAATCATATGTTTCTATTAAGGCTGCTCATGACACTTGCGATCCAATTCCATATCCATACACGTCTCTGTGCAGAGGTCGGAGTCATTGCTCCACAGAAGACTAATGTCGTAAATGTTGCTCTTATTTCTCACCCTTCTTCTCATCATGAATTGCTTATGAGTTAGTTTCCACTGCACAACAAAAATATAAAATTATAAGCATTTACAACCCAAATTCCAGACTTTCAAAATATTTTATTCACAACAGAACATACATAACAAAGCAAAAGTTTAAGGTGGGAAATGTTAGACTTTTATCCACTAAATGAGCTCATTTCAAATCTGATGTATGCTACACGTCTCAAAATACTTGGCAAGGGGGAAACAAATGGCTTAAAAAGTAGGGAATTTTAAAAAGATTCAGCAGGGAGAACATCCTAACTAATGAAGTTAATTGATATCAGATCTGTTCAAATTGAAAAGGGTTTTCAAATTTCATCATCTACAGTCCATCAGATCATCAAAAGATTCAGAGAAACTGGAGACATCCCTGTACTTAAGGGACAAGGCCGAAGACCTTTATTGGATGTCCGTGGTCTTCAGGCCCTCAAACAACACTACATCACTCCTCAGCAGGATTGTGTCAATGACATTACTAAATGGGCCAAAGAATACTTCCAGAAACCACTGTTGGTAAACACAATCCACCGTCTGCCATCTGCAGATGACAACTAAAGCTCTATCATGCAAAAAGGAAGCCATATTTGAACATGGTCCAGGTCCTGTCATGTCCTGTGGGCCAAGACTCATTTAAAATGGACTGTTTCAAAGTGGAAAAGTATTTTACGGTCAGACGAGGCCAAATTTTACATCCTTGTTTGTAATCATGGAGGCCGTGTCCTCCAGGCTAAAGAAGAGGGGGACTTTCCAGCATGTTATCAGTGTTCAGTTCAAAAGCCAGCATCTCTGATGGTATGGGGGTGGATCAGTTCATATGGGTGGGCAGCTTGCATGTTTTGGAAGGAATTATGAACGCTTAAGATATTAAGAGGTTTTAGACCAACATATGCTCCTCTCCAGGTGACATCCATGTCAGGAAAGGTCTTGTGTATTTTAGCAGGACAATGTAAAACCATGTATTGCAGCTATTACAACAACACGACTTCGTTGGAGAAGAGTCCAGGTGCTGAATTGGCTTGTCTGCAGTCCAGCTCTTTCACCTATAGAGAACATTTGGAGCATTATTAAATGAAAAATACATCAAAGACAACCAACCCATATCAGGCAAGAATGGGACCAAATTCCAAAACTCCAGCAAGTCATAACCTCGATGCCCAGACATCTTTAAAGTATTTTGAAAAGAACAGGAGATGGTCCACCAAGGTAAACATGCCCCTGTCCAACTATTTAGAGACCTGTAGCTCATTTTGACCATGAAATTGTAAAATTTCTCAGTTCAAACATTGGTTATGTTTTCTATGTTCTGTTGTGAATAAAAAATTGGCTCACGTGATTTGAAAATCTTTTAGTTTTTCATTTTATTCGAATTTTAAAAAAAAGCCTTCCACTTCCAACTTTTCCAGAATTCAGGTTGTATTTCAGTAACATCTGTATTTACATTCATAAGTAGTGGCATCTATACTTATGCTACAGTAGTTGTAAGGGTGCCATCCAGAAAGCCGTCGTGCACAGCATCTTTTAAACTGAAAGCTGTTGAAGTTGCTGAGAAAAAATATCAAGCATTTTGCTGATATTTTAATGTTGATAGGAAGAGGGTGCAGTTATTAGGGAGGGAGCCTTTATCAGAGCGAATACGGAACTCGTGTTATGTGCAAGATCCCTCTAGTGAATTACTGCAAATTCACCATGACAAGATTTACACAGTTTTAATCTTGTTACCAATTTTTTTTACAAAAGTGCAAATGAAACTTTTCATTCTAAGTGTAAACTGCTCGATAACAAAGTATTTGAAAAAAAAAGACTGAAATAAGTAGCTGCATTTATTATTCTACACTTAATTGTATTTTAGTAAAGCAAAAAAGTACTGTTCTACTTCTATATTGAAATTCTGATTTACAGTTAAAAAACATTTGAATGTTCTGAATGAAACTTTCTTATTAGCATCTAGCAGACAGCATGACAGGGTTTGAAGGTCGCTTCCATCTATTTCTGGACAGGTTTAAATAAAAAAAAAAGAAAAAAAAAACATGCTGACAATCTGAAAAATAGGTGGCATTAGTCCATTTCATTTGTAAGTTTGTATCATAATCTTCCAAACATGCTTCTTTCACACAATACAGTTAACTAGCTGCCAATCAGCAGACTGACTAATGACGTCCTAAGAGTCTGTGGAACATGATAACAGTGACCATCACACACTGACTAGGTTGTTTTTTTTTTCTTCATATATATTCAGTTAGACCAGTGATTCCCAAAGTGTGGGCCGCGGCCCCCTGGTGGGCCGTCGCGGTACTGCAGGTGGGCCGTTAGAGGTCATTAAAATTAAAACAAATATGTTTTAAATCATCGATATTTTTTAAAATATGTTTTTAATTACTGTAAACTATTAAAGACATGATTTAAAAACATTAAGAACTAACAAAACAAAGCAGTTAAGTTATTCTACTGTCATCTTAACTTAATATAAAGTGTCACATTAGTTGTTGACCCCTTCATAGCTTCTAGTCCTGAATGTTGATGCAGTTGTGATTAAAGGTTTCGGTGGGCCGCGGAGATTTTTCACATTTCAAATTGGGCCTTGATATTCTGAAGTTTGGGAACGGCTGAGTTAGACAAAAGTATGACTGAAGCACACTACAGAAGACATAATTGTAAATCTGTAATGCGTTTCAAATACAGTGATATTCTTTCCTGACCTGTTCTTATAACCAAGGGCTCTTATAATGACTCAAATTAAAACTTCCATTAATCCAACAATGTAATCCCTCCACTGCATGGGGCACTCTTTTCATCCAGAATGTGGATTAGGGAACACTGAGACCCTGTGTTGGTGGTCACTGGTGTATAACACCTCATAAAGATAATACGCTATTTGCTGTGTGCGTGTGTGCGTGTGTGTTTCCTGCAGCGCTGGTGGTCAGCATTATGAAGCCCAGAAAGCTTGTCTGTGTGTGTGTGTGTGGGAGGGGCAGGGTGCTGTACATGTGGATAATGTGCTTTTTTTCCTCTTTGTGGCTACCTGGTGAAGAGGAAAATCCCTGTGAGGTGGTCTTCTTGCAATGTGGACCACAATGGTTGGGGCCTGTAACAGAGGAAACAGTGAATTATTAAAATAAGCCCCCAGAGTCGAACACTGTTTGACTAGTCAGAGGGCACTGACGCAGGGTGGAGGGAAGGGCTTGGTTCAGGAACGAAAACATGAGGCCACGCTTTAAATGCCACCATTTGAAAATGTTTTACGGCCACCTGGAGGTTCACAATAGTGCTCTGAATGTATTTAAGCTTAATAAACATCATATTTTACTCTTTAGTGAATAAAAAGAAACATCTCGACCCAAAGATCTGCCTCTTTCTGTGATTTATTTAATTAAAAGCAGAGTGGTGGGCAAAAACACAGGTGTTTTTAATGAAAAGTTAATACACAGTAACAGTAAACAGTAGCTAAAAAGCTTGGAAATATCTCTAATCTATAGCAATAACGGAATGATACTGGTGAGAGATGCAGGCCAGAATACCTGTTTTCATCTCTTACAGCAGGTGCATCTTCAGTATGAGGGTTTGCATTCCACACAAGAAAATATGCGTTTTCATAAGTAGCTTTTATAGCCATGAATATAAGGCCCGTGAGTCTGCAGTGGCAAACAAGGAGATATCAGGTCTTTTGACATCGATGTGGAACTAACAGAACAATAAAACTGAATACTGATGGTTTATTATTAAATATATAAAAAGTCAAGCATGTGTTCTTATAGATATCATAGTTAATATTTTATTTAGTCTGGTAATGGGATTTTGACAGTAGATCATAACAACACATAAGTTGAAAATTATAAGAAAACCCTCTAAAATATCTTTCATTGTTGCATTC